>JAJMLK010000011.1:41788-58854 GCA_030564145.1 Williopsis takata
CCCCCCTTCATCACCACTTCGCGAATTCAGCTGAACAAACTTCACTTTATAACAACACAAATCGCACAACTAGGCACAGACGAAATACCTCTATAGTGATAGAACACAAAACAAAACAACACAACAATGTTCGGTCTTGGGAGACTCTTCTACGGTATGCTATCGTTGTTCTTATACAGTCCATTATACTAACGCGTTCAGTGATCATCCTTCTGGTGAATGCCATTGCTGTCCTCAATGAAAAGAGGTTTCTTAATAGACGTTCGTACCCTGCCAATCCATGTTCTATGAAGCTATAATACTAACAGACTACAGTTGGGTTCTTAAATACACAGCAGTCGGCATTTGGCATGGAGCAGACTGCAACTTCAAGGTTGATGAACGTTGTGTCATCAGTACAAACGGTGATGAGACTGCCGTTGATTATTGTCAACATCTTTGTAATTTTGTACGAGTTGATCTTGGGTTGATGAATATTTTTTGTGATACTCTTACCACATTGGAGGGGAAACTACTGGTATATGGTGATGAAAGAAAAAGAGGGACTACAATACAGGATAATCGTAACGTTTCATTATGTAGACATCTTATCGTGATAGAAATTCTCCAAGATTTCCAACCCGTCTAAAGATTGGAAACTCTCTCCGGTAAACCCTTGGAAATTATCATAGTAGTTCAACAAGCAATCATATATGAACAAATACTGTCTTAGGTTCTGAACCATTGAGATTCTCTGATTTCTAAAGCATTCCACAGTTTCATAAATTGGATCGAATGAAGGAGTGTTTGGTGTGTTGATAATGTTTGATTCAATGATGGAGTCCAAAGTACAAAAAGTACCTGTACGTCCACAACCAGCTGAACAATGCACAACGATATTGTTTTCCTCGCTTCCCAAGTTTTTCAAAACTTCCCTTTTCAAGTAGATCAGTTTGAAGATATCCAACTGTCCTTCGTCAACCATAATGTCAAAGTCCGTCCAGTTGATTAGCTGCACCTGTATCAATTCATGATCATACTTTTGGGTCTTTAATCTTCTAATAACAATGTCTCCCAGTTCTTTTGTTCCGAGCAACTCAAAGCTGGTCAAATCGTTCCAATACGGGAAACATTTCTCCACACCATTTTCAAACTGTTGGGTCAACGAAATGACAATTTCAACGTTCCTATCCTTACACAACTTGGCAAATTCTGCAGCGGTGGATTCCAATGGAGCCTGAGTTGCTATATACTTCATCTTAGAAAACTTGGAGGCGTTGATGAAGTTGGCATTGATATAGCCGTCAGCTCCAGATGTTTCCATCGTGGGCGTTTCGATGAGCTTGACTCTAGAGTGTTCATATGGAAAGATATCCTTGTATCTATTTTTGAACCCCAGCTCAATACCAGAGCCCATGGCGTTGGTAGAAACCATCGCGTTTATCTTGTTTCGTTCTTCAATTTCAAGAGATCTAAACTTTTCCATAAGAACTGGGTCTGAACCACTAGAAAACAACTGTGCAAGCCACAATGGAAGCTTCGTCAAGGACTTGTGTTGCAAGGCCAGGTTTAGGTATTTGAACTCCTGAAGGAGTTTGTAATTATCATCACTTGAGTCATAAGATTCTTCGTTATGCCGTATCTTGAACACCGGCGTGTGTGGTAACTTGGGGAGTTGGAACCTTGATAGGTTTGGGGATATTAAAGAGGATGATATTGACGAGGACGAAGTAGACAGGTTGGCAAGAGAAAGTGATCTGTTGTGAAGTGGTTGTGGTTTAACAGTTGTTATGGGTGAGGATTCGGTAAGTTCTGGGCGCTCCAACCTGAACAGCTGATACCCCGAGCCGATGATGTAAAGCTGTGCGTCACATTCGTTGTCGTGTATAAATTTGTTGATAGCACCGTATAGCGTCAATGGGATTTCGCCATTTGTTACTTCAAACTGGTCATAAAAGAGCAATTTCTTGTGAAGTACCTTGTCGCTTCTCAAAAATGACGACAACTTCACGCTGTCAACGAGCGTTAGATTTCCCAGGCATTTTTGCAAGGTGAAGTTCTGTCTCTTGAGTAAAGTGGATGGGATGTTCAAGTTGATCGAGTTCTTCAAATGTCCCATGTTAAAATCCGTAAAGGGACGCACATCAATGACACAACACGAGTCATCGTTAACAAGTCTCGAAACCGCATCGTTGCACAGCAGTGAAACACTACTCTGCAAGGGAAAGTACTTTGCCACTTTTTTCGGAACCAATCCGCTCGTTGTGGGCGACAAGGAGGTACTCGAAGTTATGGAAGAGGCAGAGTTGAAACGTCGCAGCTTGTTGCTGAACGTGGAGTCCAACGAGTCGATCGAGTGGCTCGAGTCTGTTTTGCCATGGTATCCTATTATTGGGGGTTCCACAAGGGTGAGCTCACTCAAGCTGGCATCCCTATAGGTGTTGCTGCTGTACTTGTCTATTGAGAATCGTTGTTCAAACTTGTTTGGTTCCTGTGCGCGTGTTTCGTCGATCGTGGAGAAGGCGTTTGTGAACGTCCTGGAGGGCCGTTCCTCCTTGAGCGTGTATTCCTGTGACTGGAAGGAGAACATCTTTCAGACCCCTCGTTAGTAGTGGTGGTATTGGTTGTAGTGGTGATATGACTGTTTGCCCCTTCCTTTTCGTCTTACTGCTCTGTAATAATTTGAGGAATAGAAGAGTGGTGGGTTTCATGAGTAAAAATATAACATAAAAATAATAATAAAAAAAAAAAAAAAAAACACACACATAACCTCAAAGCCGATCTTCTCGAGCTCACTGACGTCAAAGTGCAGCAGCCCTTGGAGCCTAGAACGTTTAGCCGTTTTTTTTTTGTTTCTTTTTTTTCTTTTTTTGATGTGCTCTTTCGATTCGGACACGCTACACAGACTGTGTGTATTTTGTCTGTGTATTTTGTCTGTGTATTTTGTCTGTTTGTTTGTGTTTGTTTGTTTGTGTGTTTGTTTGTGTGTTTGTTTGTGTGTTTGTGTAGGTATCAATTTATACAGAAATTATTTAAAGCCGCCCAGAAGGGAGTGGTGGTGGTGGTGGTGGTGGTACAAAGGATAGAGAGAGAGAGACGCGTTGTTTAGATAACGACCACAGGCATAAAACTCAAAAAAAAACCCTAAGGGGGCTGTTATACCCCTTGTGTTTTAGTGTTTCTGGCTTAGTTCACATTCCCTACAAATGGTGGACTCTCTCTTTCTTGTTGTAACGATTCCGGGTGCGCATAGTTTTTGTCTTCTCTCCCTACCTTTAATGCACAGCCAGTGAAGTTACTTCCATGGATGGTGGACTAGTACGGGCTTTGGAAGGTGGATCTCTCTCTCACTCTCAACCCTTAGCCTCTCGCCAAAGGACGAACAACCGAAGAGTGGTGATAATAGTGGATTTAGATTGGTCTTGCTCTTGTATTAGATGTCACCAACTTCCTACAAAGTTATACAAAAGTGGTCCACCTGTTGTGGCCGTAACGGTGGAAGGAAACTCTGTTCGATCTTTGACGACAGGTTCGGCCTTTGTCGTCGTGAACTGTGGGTTGCAAAGTCGAACCTTATGTATCCTATTGGCTCTCCTTTCCTCTGAGGTAGCTCTCATTTCTTTTATGTGTTTTTTTTTTTTGTCTTCTTCTTCCTCTCTCCTCGTCTATCTACTTGTAGATGTACTGTTGAGGCCGACCCGCAATGCACTCTGTGCAGAACCTGCCGCTCCATGCGGTTTAGAGATGTATAAAGATCTGTAGAGATGTATAAGTGAGTAAGTTTAAGCGTGTAAGCGTGTAAGTGTGTGTATGCGTTTGCATTCTGTGCTTGTGGACATTTCGTCTAAGAAAGGCACCCGGCCGAGGATCTGTCTTCTCTAGCTAGTGAGGCGGACCCTGTTTTGAACATGGGTCAACAACCGGCCCGCTGTAACTTGTCCCCAATGGAATGTGGTGTATTGCTCTGAAGTAAGTAACTTATAAGTTGCTGGCTTGTCCTCATGTACTGCGATAGTATGCTGGTAACTTATATGTGCCTTGGAATGTGTATGTGTGTGTATAGATATGTGTCTAATTTTGGTTGCCTAAAATACGTAGAGGTAGTTAGTCCCCGTCCCCTTCCCTCGCTCCCCTGGTCATTTCTCGAACCGCGGGTAATTAAGCCTCAGTTAAAACAACAAAACCAACGCACTCAAAAAAAAACAAAAAAACACACACACAGAACATATTCACACAGTACGCTCTAAAGAAAAAAATAATTAGGAGGATAGTGTATTTGTTTCAATCCCAAGAAGAGTGTTATAGCATTTATCAACATTAAAAATGTTTTTGCAAGCATCGTTATTCTCCCCCCTCCCTTATTCTCCTTCTAATTAGTCCTCCCCCTTCATGCTGGAAAACCCGCTCGCCCATCGCCAAAAGTTCGCGTCGCGTTTCGTAGAACACAGAAAGAGATCAAAACAACAACAACAGCAACAACGGCAACTGAATACAGAATTACGCAAAATAGAGCCACACATACCTCAACAGGCTAAAAGAGACGCAATAATGGACGAGCACACCATCAGAAAGATCTCCAAGAAGTACTCATCTTCGTCTACACGCCACTGGACACGTCCTTCTCCAGAGGTCATCGCATCCATCGAGGAGATCCTCATACGAAACAAGGCCAAGGCGCTGGAATCCATCCCGTCAAAAAGGTTAAACTCGGTGAATGTTGCCCTCACAGAGCTCATATCAGAAATTGTAACCGATATTCAGAGGATGAAGTTGCCAAAGACCACAAACGTTGACGATTTTGACCATGATTATCAGCTCAAGAGACAACGAGCACTTCTAAACCTCCATTCTAACGAACTCAAGATTGTGGAAAAATTGGAGGATACTCTAGCAGACGAAGAGGAGAAGTTGAAAGACCTTGAGCAGTTTTTGGATTCATACACAAAGTTGACGAAAGGTGAAAAGGCCAAACTGGACGAATTGGTTGGTGATGACTTGGATATCTCATTCAAGATTAGGGATAACTTGGGGTTTACCCGGAGTGAAGAAGCAGGGATCTTGAACGACTTAGAAGATGAAAAGTTGCAACAGTTGCTGCAATCCTTGGACAAGCAGATTGACAGGTTGGATAGCGGCTCTAGCCATCTGCAAGACCTCTCGTCAAAGTTGGATCCAATGTTGGACAAGTTGGGAAACTGAGACTGAGATTGAAGGCTTTTTTTTTAAAGCAGACTAATGATAATGACGTAAATGACACCACCATTCATACCATAGTGCATATATATCGCTGCTGTGAAAATTAACAAATAAAACACTACCAAATGTTAACTAAAATATACATTAAAAATGACATGTTTTTGTAAGCTTATACACTAAACTTAGTCAGCACTACGACGAGCAGCGTGCTTAGCAGCTCTCTTACCAGTACCGAACACCTTCTTGTCTCTGTTCTTCTTCTGCTTTCTCTGCTGTCTAGAAGCCTTCTCAACCTTGTCAGCCAAACCGTATCTGACCAATCTGTAAGCTGGCTCGAACTTCTTAGCATCAGCAACAGAGTTGTAGACCAAACCGAAACCGGTAGACTTACCACCACCGTATTGGGTTCTGAAACCAAAGACGGAGACGGCATCCTTGTCGGCCTTGTAGGTAGCAGCGAGCTTCTCTCTCAACTCATCCTTGGAAACGTTGGCCTTGTTTGGGTGCAAAACGTCAATGACGAATTGAAGTCTAGCCAACAATGGGTTGTTGATAACCTTTCTGGTTCTGATGGTAATAGCGTCACTCTGCGTGAGGTGTTAGTATCTTGTCGTTGTTTTTATTCGATGATCTGGCGAGTACGTTGAGTTGCCACTTCATGATATCTCTCCTCCTTTCGATAAATTTGTGCACTCTGTTCCTGCTCGTTTGCTTGAGTGCTTTAAGAAATCCTCTTTTGGCTATATTCTGCAGTTCATATGCTCTGTGGAGCACATCTTTCCCTTTAGACACACACTCTCTCATCTGTGTATATGATGAAGTTCTTCAGTATTGCTCCTTCACTTGTTCAACAAAAGTTGGTGGACCCTCCATGTCTCTATGATCGAATCTCTCAGATATCAGTGTACACTCCCATAAATGCTCCAGTAATCACCCTATATGCCTTAACATACCATTCTGTCCTGATGTTCCACTTGTCTGTGCTTGTTCAGATTCAAAGCGTTGAAGAATTTCAATTTTTTGTGCGTCGGTACCGCCCCGTGAAGAAAAAAAAAATCCGCGAATGTTACGTCAGCTGAACGAGGAATATTATGTCATCTGTAGGTCAGCTCCCCGCGTGCTTTGTGTTGATTGGTGTCCGGGTTAATGCTGGTCGTACAAAAAGAGCAGTCACAATAGCAGTGAGAGGACATGGGGATGGTTTCGGCATCGGTGTACACCCGGACATCACACATCTGACGCATTCTGTGGCAAGTATGGGGTAATGGCCCATGGGGGACTACGGTAAAGGGGGAGTCGTATTTAAGGCACGAGGAGTATGACTACTGAACAAAGTGATAAACGAGGGGCAAAGAATGATTAGTCTCTTAGCTTTTGAGCTTGTAGTTGGCAAGAACTATGATATCAATTGAGTAATATTATTACAATGAGCAAGAGGCCACTCGGATCTGTAGAGTATATCACACAGGTCTTGTGAGTGATAGCATTGACTGCGTCCCTTCACTGCTAAGCGACATAGGAGATCAGTATGGATAGCATTTGCACATTCTGAAGGGGTGTATTATGTGGGACATGGTTTTTTACACTTATTGCATATCGTATCGTTCCAATTTCCCCTTTTGGAGAGCCATCGTAGAAACAAGGTCTTTTGCACCTGACATGCCAGTTTAAACTCCTAAACACCTGGATTGTGGGCAAAACTGTAGCATCCAAGATCTTGAAAAGAATGTACACTTTGGCTCTGAATTTAACCGCAGCTTTCTGATCGAGTGGGCTCCCATACTCTCACTCGCGATCAAGGCTTCTTTTTGCTCACCGGGACATATGTAACAAAAATGGTAAAAATGGTACTATAAAGTACATGCATGTCACCCAGTACCCAGTAATGCCACTCAAAATCAACTGTAGTAACGTCTTTTCATCTCTCTATATCTTGTAAGGAAGATCAAGGCTTCAATCTCTATTTCGTTGTTAGTACAGTCATACTCTTAACCACGTCCTCCTTAGCCAGGCGATTTAATAGACATGGCATACCTTTATAGATAAATTCACCGTGCTCTAGTGCCTTATCTACCTCCTTCTCATCTATCCGAGAATTCTTCAAGAACCCTGCTCGCACTTTTGGTCTGGCATAGTGATAGCCTTGCCTAGATGGGTTAGTCTCGTCGTGCGACAATGTAACAAGGAGAGGGACAGAACTTACGGGTATTCCCTAACGATATAGAGAAGCCTTTTGTACAAATCTCTCACTCGTGGATCCATAACCCTATTGCAGTAGAGTTGGTGAAAAGGCTTAATAACGACTAAATGGAAGTTTGAAGTTGTCAAAGATATCCACAATTCCGATGTGAAAAATTCCGATGCAGTCATCGATCTAAACTGGTTAAAATACGTTATTGAGCCGAACAATGGGCTTGTAATAACTGGAGGTTGACCATGGAGTATTGCACTACTTGCTCAAACGAATGATAATATGAAATAGATCTGGCCACAGCAACCATATGTACTGGTTTAAAATGCAAACAAAACAAAAACAATATGCGAATCATGTATTAAGTAATAAAGGCTTCCAATGTTAGATCCTTTCCGAAATCATCTAGACAGTCCAGCACTAGAGTCCTCCAATTAGGCAGCTCTCATTCTGAGAACAAAGTTCACAACCACAGCAACGAGCAAGAACAGACAGAGCATAGTTGGGCCAAATCTGTCGTCATAAGGACCAGAGCCTCTCTTTCTGATTGCAACAGCTCTCCAGTGGTATGTGATAAGGGCATAAACCATGGTGGCCATGGCGACAAAGGTGAACAGACCAGCAGAGATACGGCCAACTTTATCACCAAAGTTCAAAAGACCAACACCGAGACCTCCAAGGACAACGGTGAAGTTAAGCCACGAGAGGAACGTACGCTCGTTGGCAAAGAACACTTTTGGTTCCACACGTGTTGGAAGAGCGATTCTCTTACCTATAAATGGTGTGTTAGTATTAGTAAATTGGTCAATTGATAAATTGATCGCTCGATGGAAGGTCTATCGCAGGGGCTCATTTGATACCTGTCAATTGTCGCAATGACTTCCTTTAGGAAAATTTCCCAGCAATGAATGACAAACGTACCTGGAGTAGATTGTAGTAGTGGGGCAGAAGACATTGTGTGTGTGTGTGTGTGTGTGTGTGTGTGTGTGTGTTATATGCAAAGTTATGAACTGATGAGATGGTTCACTTCCTTTCAAAAGAACTTGACGAACCCTTGTTGGAAGGGCAACATAAATTCTGCCCCTTCTGGCAGCCATTTCCAGCACTTTTTGGCACATACACGTGGGGCGGCCGTAAGCGGGCGATGTTGTATCTGAAATTACATAATTAATTAAACAAAATATTACCGAAAATGGAGGTCGCAGAGTTAGGAACAGCGGTAGGTAGGGTAGGGTATGTAGGGCGAGGTGCTGCTGATTACAATAAGAACGAGCCAAATACAGCACACGCTTACACAGGGATACCTTCTATATAACTAAACCATAGAGTTAAATCACTAAACAACCTTGTATCAATTTATAGCTCCACAATGTACTTTTCGTTACTCGCACCGTACTTCTCCAAGTCCTCCAGTCCCGCCGTGATTCCTGGGAAGCCCTTATACTCCTTCAAGTTAGCTTGTGGTTTGATCGCACCAATTTCAAGGAGTCCATGCGTAGCTTTCACCAAGTTTTTACCATGTTTGATGTTTTCGTGGAACTTCTTTAGTAGAACCTCCTTGATTGTGATATTCTCCAATAATTCCGGTGATAAATCCTTTGAAGGTTTGGAGACCACACCGACAAATACTTTTGAATTTCCGCTCTTGTTCAAGTTCAAGAACTGGATAACATTGTTTGAGGTCTCTTTTCCCACAACATCCACACCAGCCTGTAATCCTTGCGGAAGAATTTCACTCAATTCATCCTTGAGTTCCTCCAAACTCTTAAATCTATCCAAGACATCTGTTGCCCCAATCCCTCTCAAAAATTCTTCATGCTTCAGACTTGAAACTGTGATGATCTTCTTAAATCCTGCAACTTTCGCAAGTTGGATCACATAACTACCCACACCACTAGAACCTCCCCATATCAATAGAGATTCACGGTCTTCAGACCTGATAAACTTTTCGTCGTCATGTTTTTCGTTCCCGAACATGTTAACATCAAGTTCCTCCATCACTGACGAGGCCGTGACAAGACTGACACCAATTGCAGATGCTTGCTTTAATGAAACATTTTTTGGCAATTTCCAGACCAAACGGGAATCAAAGATGGTATACTGCTGAAACGTTGACGTTCTGAGATCTCTGTACGATGTTGACGCCACAAAGACTTCATCACCAACTTGTAAATCCTTCACTTTTGAACCCAGCTTTTTGACAACACCTGAAGATTCACGACCTTGTACCCATGGGAAGGAATAAACACCAAATCTGTACTTTTTCCCCTTCCAATCAATTGGGTTCAAGCCGATAAACTTGTTTGAAATTAAAACTTCATGCTCGCCTATATCTGCGATCGGGTGTGAATTTTCGATGGCAAATGGCTCCTCGAATGACTTAATCACTAATGCAGTTTGCAATTCATCAGTATCGTTTTCAATGAGGTGTTGCTCCGTCTCTGTGATTGCCTCTGCGATTATCTCCCTTCTTCTCCTTTTGGCCACTACATGGTCATTTGAATCCGAGTCAGATTCTGAATTTTGCACACGCTCCAGTTTCTCCTCAAGGGACTCATCCGAGGTGGAGCTCACACTCAGGGATCTTTCATCCTCGCTCAGCTTTCTCTTGAGCGAAAGCGGTTGCACTTCGGTCACAGAATCCTTAGTGGTAGTACTCATATCCAACGCAGTTCCTTTCTCTTACATAACTTGCAGAGAGCCGGAGAGAAATAGACCGGATAGGTCCAGCTTTATATCGAATCATCATCTACACCTTGCACCTGCATCCACCATCGTACTGCACCAAGTAGAGCAACGCACCAAGCGCTATCACAAAACTGTGGAACACTCCCACAACAAGCCACATTGTTCAGACCCTTTTCTTTGTATAAGAGGCCGCGCCAAATTTCCCCTTTTGGACTTAAAAGCACTGTGGCGGCGCTTAGCCTTCTAAAAGGGATCACTACCCCGTTGTTGGACTGCTCCTACATTTGGCGGTATAAGCGCAAGTTTATAATTCTATAGGCCGTAATCGTGCATAGCCTCCATCTCTGCTTCATATGCGTCCTCTTGGTCGAACTCTTCCAGCGATGGATCCATGTCTTTGTCTTCAACTGGTTGTTTCTTATCTGGTTTTGATGAACCCAACTGCGCAAACAGATCATCATCTCCATCGTCAAATCCATCTTCAACATCGTCATTGTCGTTGTTGTTGTTATCATTGCTCTCATCAATATTGTTATAGTCTTCAGCATCCTCATCTTGAACAAACAGTGTACTTGCAGGTCTCGTCTGCACGTTTGTAGTTGTAGTATTCTCTTTAGTTGTACTCTCTTGGGCCCCGTCATTACTAGCTCTTGCTAAGAATGCCCTTTCAAACTCACCATCGTCTTCGTTGTTTCCTTGAGAATCTTCGTGCGTAGTTTCAGCCTTCGTTATTGGAACAAAGTTCTCCTCAAATTCTCTACTTCTCATCAGGCCTTGATCTTCTTCAAAGTATCCTCTTCTCAAAGCCTTGATCCTCTTACCCTTTCCTGCAGTCGCACACATCTCCAAGAAATCTCCAAATTTGGCCTTTGGAAACAAGTTATGACCCCAAATTTGATAATACGTTAACAAATTGGTGAGATTTTTGTACTCATCCCTATGTGAAATCGGTTTCCTGAGACGCGTTGGAGCAGTCTTACGAATATATGCAACTCCCCTTACAGAGAGCAGATGATCTTCTTGAAGATAACGTGGACGACGTTGACGAACTGGTTTGGAGTCCAATGCTTCATCCTTATTCAAGTTAAGACCAAGGACATCGTCAACGTTGGGCACAACGTCCTGAGTCACATTTGGGTCAGCCATTAACGGAGAATCTGTTTCCTCTCGCATGTGTTCAAAGTCCATGTTATCTGATGTCGTCTCTATAGGTACTACTCTTAAGGCAAAACACTGTTGTTCTACCTTTTAGATCGTTGTTCTACCTTTTGGAGAAAGACCTCGCGATATGACGCGAAATGTGACGCGAATATTCGCGAAAACAACAATTATGTTACATAAGCTATGGATCGGCGCGTAGTATGCCTTTGTGGGGGTGCACATTGATGATGCCATTTCATTGTTGTCTCCCGTTCGCTTTTGAGCCATATGGCCTAAAGCACATTATCCTGCTCTTTAATCTCATTTAATTTGTAAAGGATAGGCCCCATGTTTCCTGAGTACAGTGTTTTTTTTTTTTTTTTTTTTTTTTTTTTTTCGCTCAATAAATATCGGCAGAGTACTCGAACTGTTTTTGCACTAATACTAGTACCAAGCTTTGGTACTAAAAGATGCAATCTCGATGATCACTAAAACATAGAAATCACACCTTTTTTTTTTTTTTTTTACCATGTGTGCAATTGCAATACATCAACGCATCTACTAATTGTCTTCCGACTCCTCTATTAACCCATATAATCCTAAGATGCCAGTCCAGTCATATAAGGGTCTTTGGATGAAGCTAACAAAGTACATTTCCTTTAACTGATGCTTGATCATGAGGATTTTGTCTTGTTTAAAGAACTTGTATCTCAAAAACATCTCCACTTTCCGTTCTCGGCAAAGATCGCTAAACACCGCCGATCGATGACTTAAAAATAATTGCCACATCACAACCCATATGCCGGAGTGCGACTACTGAAGGTCAGATTAACGCATACACACACGGAGGTGCTGACGGTATAACGATCGGTTCTCCGAGTAGTTTGGCCGCGCAGCAAATACCCCAAATACCCGTGTTCTCTCTCTCTCTCTCTCTCTCTCTCTCTCTCTTATCGACTGTAGCCCCAGCTGCCCATACTCCGAAGCGTTATGTGGGGTTTTTTTTTATTTCTTCTTTTGATTGACCTATCTCTGGTCTGCCTATTACCACACACCCAGCGATCCCAAACCGATTAAGAGGTTTGTGTTATAAACAGGACAGGAGTCCGAAGCACTGGTTTACGGTTCCCGAATATGGGAGGGAGGATGCAACCCAGGAATTACGAATTGTTCCTTACTAAGGGGCGTTCAACACTTGGCTATAGGTTTAACTGGTATAAGCAGGAAAAAAAAAGCCCTTTGTGTGTTTGTAAGTCAGAATGTGTGAAGTCCACCTTATACTTATCACTTACCCTCCCTTAATACCGACTATGTTGTGGCCATCGGTCTTAAGAACAGTCCTTCGAGTTGGTGCGGGGGTCGTTGTGCTGTGCGTGTTTTGTGTGTGGTATGCGGCGGCAGAAGAAGCCTCTCCCCTCTCCTCCATATCCCACCCATTTTCAGAGGAGGGGCGGGGGAGCCGTTCACGTAGGAAGGGATGGAAAAGGGCTTTGGGTGGGAGGAAGGAGAAAGGAAGAAAAAGAGGGCAGAGGGGGGAGGAGGAGGGAACAACCCCCCTCTTCCAACGAGACAAAGAGGGGAACAGGGGCGGGCGACTGCGCAGAAACAAAAACACACACAGAAAAAACAACACTGCACTAGCGGACTTTGGAACTTCTTGCAGTGTTTATTATACGCTACATGCTGGTGTCTGACAAAGCATTGTGTGCCGTGTTTTATGGCGGTGGTTATGGCCATGGTTTTTTATTTAGTATAGACTCCTTCTGTGTACACACACACATCATACCAATGGAAGAAGTGATGAGTGGCTGGTGGAATATATGCCACCATCCTGCAGGATCTTAAGGAAAAGCAAAAAGCAAAAAAAAAAAAAACAGGAACACCTGTAAAAACCCCCAAATCCCCAGGGTTTCATTCCTTTTCCTTTCTTTTTTCTTTTCCCATGTTTGTCTCTCTGTGTCTCTCCTTCTGTGGATCTTCTTTAGTTCTCTCTCTCTCTCTCTCTCTCTCTCTCTCTCTATCTCTATCTCCCCCCTCCCCCCTCCTCTCCCTCCCCAAACTCTTTTTTTTTAATTTGGGATGACGCCTTTTCCCGAATGGGCTCTTTTCGATTTCTTCGGATTCCAACCGAAGATCTCCCTCCTTCCCACTCCACTCATGAACCGTTGAGACGATATACCCCCGCTGGAGTTAAGAGACCCCTCTTCTTCCACCTCCACTTTCCCCTTTCTCTCCCTCCCCCTCCTCCTCTTCCAATGATATCTCTAATACAGCAGCAGCAGTATAAATGGAGCCCAATTCCCACCCATGTTTACCATAGAATCTGGCCTCCACCTGTAGTCAATATCCAACACCGCCAACAATGTTCAGAGCAAACACCAAAACAAATGCTCTGAGACTCTCTCTCGCCCTTAGAGCAACAAGACTCTACTCAAGCTTGCCACTCAGCGTCCCAGTGACGTTGCCAAATGGTATCACCTATGACCAACCAACCGGTTTGTTCATCAACGGTGAGTTTGTCGCATCTCGTCAACACAAGACTTTTGAAGTGATCAACCCATCTACCGAGGAGGAGATCACTCACGTCTACGAAGCCCGTGAGGACGATGTCGATTTAGCCGTTGACGTTGCCGAGAAGGCCTTTGAATCCTCCTGGTCCACCGCTGACCCAGAGTTTAGAGGTCGTGTCTTGTACAAGCTTGCCGACTTGATTGACGAGCACGCCGATATCTTGGCTGGTATCGAGTCTATGGACAATGGTAAATCTCTCTTGTGTTCTCGTTACGACATCCAGTTGGTGTCCAAGTACCTCAGATCCTGTGCTGGCTGGGCCGACAAGGTTTACGGTCGTGTTATCGAGAGTGGTAACACCCATTTCAACTACACCAAGCGTGAGCCAATTGGTGTCTGCGGTCAGATCATCCCATGGAACTTCCCATTGCTGATGTGGTCCTGGAAGATTGGTCCTGCCTTGGCCACTGGTAACACCGTTGTGCTTAAGCCAGCTGAGGCTACTCCATTGTCCGCATTGTATGCATCCAAGTTGGTCCAAGAGGCTGGTATCCCAGCTGGTGTCATCAACATCGTTCCAGGTTTCGGTAAGATTGTCGGTGAGAAGATTTCCCGTCACCCAAAGATCAAGAAGGTTGCCTTTACCGGTTCCACTGCCACTGGTCGTCGTATCATGGCTGCCGCTGCTGAGACCAACTTGAAGAAGGTTACCTTGGAGTTGGGTGGCAAGTCTCCAAACATTGTCTTCAACGATGCTGACATCAAGAAGACCGTTCAAAACCTTATCACTGGTATCTTTTTCAACTCTGGTGAAGTGTGCTGTGCAGGTTCCCGTGTCTACGTTCAAGATGGTGTCTACGAACAGGTTTTGGAGGAGTTCAAGGCTGCTGCTAACGCTGTTAAGATTGGAGATCCATTTGAGGAGGGTATCTTCCAAGGTGCCCAGACTTCTCAGATGCAGCTCGACAAGATTTTGTCATACGTCAAGACTGGTGTTGAAGAGGGTGCTACTTTGCTTGCTGGTGGTGAGAGAATTGGTGACAAGGGTTTCTTTGTCAAGCCAACCATCTTTGCCGGCGTGAAGGAGACTGACAGAATCGTCAAGGAGGAGATCTTTGGTCCAATTGTCACCATTACCAAGTTCTCTACCGTTGATGAGATTGTCCAGAAGGCCAACGACACCAACTACGGATTGGCTGCTGGTATCCACACCACTGACATCAACAAGGCCATTGACGTTGCTAACAGAGTCAAGGCTGGTACCGTCTGGATCAACACTTACAACGACTTCCACCCACAGGTTCCATTCGGTGGATACAATGAGTCTGGTATCGGTAGAGAGATGGGTGCTGACGCTTTGGACAACTATACTCAAGTCAAGGCTGTCAGAATTGCCATTGAACAGAAGAAGGCTTGATCGATTCAAGTCCTTTTTTTTATTTCCCCCTCTAATGCGTCATGTTCAAATTATATTCAGTCTTTTGGTGTTTATTTTTTATTTCGTGTTTAGTCCTCATGTCTATGGTTTAAGATATATTGTATGACACCTCAACTATTAACTGTAGAAAATTGTTGTAGTCCTTCATTTCTTTTTTTTTTTTAGAAAAAAAAAGACGAAAAAAGACATTGAGGTACTACTGGTTGGTAATCGATTGATATATATGCAACAACAGTTACAACTGGAGGTCATAAAACATAATTCTTTATTCATGTGATCGTATATACTATATTCATTTTGAAGCAGATACACGTTCCTGCTTTCGTTCGTGGTACGACATTGAAAAAAATTGTCAAAAAATAAAATCGTGAAACGCGTTAAAAAAGTTTGGTCATAAAACTGATGGAATATTGATGGCCCTGTGGTTTATACTGTTGTAATATATGGGGGGGGGGGGGGGGGAGAGAGAGAATTGATTCTTTTTTTTGGCTTCACTTCCACTCCCAAAACTCATTGTCAATATCCATTGCATCTTGAGATACTTGGAACAGAGGATCGTAATTATCATTCTTGAAGATATCCTGTTGTGAAAGATTTAGAGATTCCTGCTTCAAAAAGTTAAATTCAAAAGCGTTCTCATTCTTTGTAGGTTTGGAAGGTAGGGAAGGTGGCAACCCATTTGTGATTGAATTTGAAGAAGTTTCAAAGAATGAAGTCGTAAGGAAGTCATCAATCTTGAGCATTTGCTGTTGCTCTTCCTGTATACAATCGAGAGAGGATGCAGTTAGGTAAGAAGATGAGGACATGAGAGAAGGTGTTGATATCTGAGACGAAGTTTCATCCTCCTCAGAGTCAATGATCGATTCAGATCTCTTCTTGTGCACCAAATCATCATCTTCTGGTTGTTGAAGAGCCTTGAGATCAGAAACCAATTTGGAGAGCTCCACTTTGAGAGAGTTGTTCTCGTCTTTGATCTTCTTTAGCGCAAGTTCCATAGGATTATTAAGCGGTGTTTGTAGTTGTTGTTGTTGTTGTTGCTGCTGCTGCTGGGCCTTCTTCTTGTAGGTCTTTTTTGGTTCCTTCTTCTGAGCGGTTTGACCCGCGGCGTTAGCACAGTTTGGCTTTCTTCCCGGACGTGGTCTCGGTGGGAGAACCCACTGCTTCGATGTCTTTATCACCGTTGGTGGGTTGGGCTGTATTTGAAGTTGTTGTCCTTCAGACGTTAGTGTTCTTGACTCTGACAATGATGTGTACACCAAACCAAAAAAAAAAAAAAAAAAATTACCCACTATCCATTGTTGTGTCTATAACGTTCTGCTAAGTGTGTGGTGTGGTGTGGTGTGGTGTGGTCTGATTAAAGTGGGATCGATTTGGCAACAACACCTATGATACAATGCAAGACTTAGTTGCAACAATCAATCAATTTTCAATCAATCAGATATGTCCAACAAGTTCCTGTCAATAGTATACCCTGCTTCTCTCAAATTGCAAAAATTTTGATCGAGCGTGCGTTCTTGTTTTTAAATGGTTTCACCGCTTGCCTCGACGTGCATTCGCTCGCTGTCCGGCTTGCCTGGAATTCCCTTCTGTCCAAAAAGACTCATACGCATTCTTTCAAACACTTGGTGAGTGCTTATTTTATAAACCCCAAGGAGGGTAGTAGTAGTACTAGTAGTTAGTACTACTACAATATATACTACAATACGCATGCACATCATCATTATCATCATCAACACCGATCGCATCAACTTTAATATCAACCCACAAATACCCCTCCCCTCCCCCTCCCCCTCCATTTCTTCTCTCTTTTGCCTCTCCTGCCTCTCTCTCTCTCTCTCTCTCTCTTTTCAGAAAACACACACACACACACAAAAACAAAAAAAACGGCTGACTGATTGCTTTTTCTTTTTTTTTTTTTTTTTT
>JAJMLK010000012.1:0-11845 GCA_030564145.1 Williopsis takata
AAATTGTGCGTCAAGAGAAAACGCTAGAAAGGGAAATCTGGGGGGGGGGGGGGGGGGGCGTGTACAACACTTCTGCACAGAACAAAGTTTGATGATCTCTTGATGATATCTGTATCTCTTAACCTGAATAAGTCAATATAAGGACATCGTAGTGTTGTGAAAAGTAGGCTATGTGCAAATTTTTATAGCATTGATGAAGCATGTGAAATCCCTGTGGAAAAGTGGGCAAAAAAAGGGAAAAAAGTCCGCGTTAGGGATATACTTTCCTATTTAGGAAAGTTAAACCGTATGGCGAGAGGCCCTTGTAGCTATGGGTGCACTTTGAATTGGGTTCAACCTTCCAAACATGGAAGGTCAGAGTGAGTTCTCGATGTGTCAAATTTTAGCGGCAGGCAGTTTCGTTAAATCGGGGATTGAAATATGTCCTATATTAAAGAAGGATCTGACCAATATTTTCTCCATTTAGTCAGCTGGCTCGTGCTTCATACAGGTAAACTGCTAGAAATGTATCACCCTTTTTTCTGTTTTTTGTTTATCCATGGTCCACAAACAACTGAGTTACAATGTTCAATAGAAAGGAAACCCTCCTTCAAATACAGTGGTGAGTTCGCTGAGTTATTCAGCCTTGGAATTATAGTACATGATACTTGAGAATCATGATAGTATATCGAGCACTTACAGTCACATCTATTCGTCAGTCCATTAGGTCATTATATATATATATATATATATATATCTAGCATCTAATCCTCTTTGTACTTTTTACATCCAGATCCTCCCTACCCCTCGTTACTCCCCTGTATCCATCATAAATGTCCACGCCCAAGCATGCATCTCCAATCGTATCCAGTTGGTAATTACAATCCATGTCATCTGCGTTGCCGCTGTTATCATATGTGCTATCCTCCCCGTCCACCTCTGATCCCTGGCTGTGATATTCCATATTGTAGTAGAGATCTGCTGCCATTTCACCACAAAGGTACATCGAAGAGCATTTCTGAACAGCAGCAAACGTGGAGTGGACCATTTTATCGCCTTTATTCACACCGAAATATTCATACGTGAAGAGTCTCTCAATAGTCTCGTTATAGTACCGATCACTCTCAGCAAATTTCGGGGTAAATGCAAACTCGATGGTATTTATCTCATCAAATCGGAGTCTCAAGTATAACTGCAAGTGTCTTCTTGGCTTTATAACGGAGTGTTGAACCATGCTTTGATATGGGATCTGTAGTCCATAATCACAATCTGTGAACCAAATCACAAAACAAGAGTTCAACACGTATAAATCCACTTCTTTCGAGTCTGTTCGCACTACATTGTACAGAGCAGGTAAATCAGAGCACTCCATTATCCATTTACGCCCACCTCCATACAAAACTGGGTTCTCCTGGAGTGAGAACTCACCTGGGGTTGACATTTGTTGAAGAGAAAAAGGATCACAGTTTTCAATCGACGGCTCAAGGGTGAGCACAGAGGGCCTTACAGACATGGTGTTATTCATAACACCGAATTTGCAGCCTCCAACAGCGCACAGCAGCTTATGAAAGCTCGAAATTCAACATACTAAATACCATATTCTTCTCTTTGATCAGATTTTTTTCTTCTTCTTTCGTAACCGCGCGCGTGCGCGGGATGGCTTGAAATTTCCGCTTTCGGACGTGTAAAAGATTTGAAAATGTATGTGAAGAATGTATTGAATTCTTTTGTATATAGACAGAAACGCATAAAAGGTGTTCAAGACCAATGCGAATTTTTTTTACTTCTCAGAGTTCACGTAGACAGTTCTAGCGGCAGCCTCAAAGCCGTTGAACGGAGATGCAGCAGCAGATGTGTACGCACCGAGGTTTGGGAAGTACAGCCAGTCACCAACGACAACGTTGTGAGACAACGTAGCATTGTTGGAGATACAGTCCAAGCCGTCACAGGTAGGACCCCAGATTGAAAGATTGTAGCCTTGTGCGGCATCTTCTCCGTACAAGAATTCGCCGCGATGGGTCAAGACGTGGGCTTCTGGGTGCTGGTGATCAAAGAGGATACAGTTCATGTTTCCATAAACACCATCGTTGATGTAAACCATTGGACGCTCCTCTTGCTGGCCATCCTTGTTGTCAAAGACACCGCCTCTCTTAGCAATCACATGTGCTGCCAAAGTGAAAGCGTTAGCAACAAAGTAACGACCTGGCTCTGCAATGACCTGGACCTGAGAGGACTCAGGGAATGACTCATCCAATGCGAACATCAAAGCTTCCGAAGAAGCATCGAACGATTCATAGGAGAAACCACCGCCGATGTCCAACACATTCATGTTGTATCCGACTTTCTTTCCCTCCTCAAAAGCGTCCTTAGCATCACGAACAGCTTGGATCAAAGCATTGTTGTCGTTAGCGCCTGAACCAACATGGAAAGAAACACCAGTGACATCCAATTCCAACTCCTTTGCCAATTGCAACAGGCCTGGAACGTTGGCCAATGGGGCACCATACTTTGTAGACAATCTGCACTGTGCACTCTCATCGTCAGTAATTATTCTCAACAGCAATTGACAACCAGGGTGGTGTTTCTTCAACTTGTACAACTCATCAGCATTGTCAAAAGTAGTGAAACGGACATTTTGCTTCTGGGCACTTCTCAAGAATGAAGCGGTCTTACAAGGGTTTGCATAGATGATTCTTGAAGGGTCGACACCCAAGCTCAAGATCAATTCAAACTCACCCTTAGAGGCACAGTCGAAGTTAACACCATAAGATGCCAACAATTTCAAAACCTCGATGTCTGGGTTACACTTAACAGCATAGTAAGGGTGGACACGAGGCAACTTCTGCTTCCATATCTTCAACAAGCGCTCAACCTTACCCAAGTCACAGACAAAGAAGGAATCCTCCTCTCCTGGTTCACAGGTCTCATGGTTAATTCTTTGAACTTCGGTCTTCAAAGCCCGAGAAATCATATCGACAGATCTCTGAGATTCTAAGGAGGTTGGCGGTTCCTCTTGGGCAACCAGTCTCAAATGGTGAAGGTTGATGGAAGGTCTGCAGGCAGCCTCTGTTCTAGCAACGTTACCCAACTCAGAAGAATAATGGTGTTGTTGCTCTTCAACACGGGTGGAAGAGAATGACATTTTGGAGGTCAAAAGGGACTTTGGGGCTGAAGAGTGCAAAGATCTCGACTTTCTAGCGGAATCAACGAAACGCAAAAGTGAGTTGCTCGGTTTGGTCGACAGCTTGACTGGATTTCTTTGAAAACAGGTGAAATTTAATTCGAAAAGACTTTTGACACAGTATACGGTACTTGTCAAAAGGAGGACCCTATGTTGGGCTTAAAGACAGGAGATCCTCTTTATGTGAGTATAAATGGAGGGACAAATGGAAGTAATTAGACTTCAAGCGGCAGCTCTCGTGGGTTGTTTGATTGGTTGTTCAACAATGTCAGCTCGGGGTGTTTGCTCCGTTTAGAGCGGTTGTTCTTGTGGCTGGGAGTGAGCTCTCTGGTCGAATGGTGGATCAAGTGAGTATAGTAACAGGAATATGTGCTGTTACTGTACCCTGTGGTCTTTGGAGTGTTTGAAAACGGAGATCTGAGCGATCAGAAGGCTTACGACGTTTCTGGCTTCGTTGCTGTTTATGTGGTAAACTCGGTGACTGAAAAGTTTCCGACGGCAAAATAAGTGAAAATATTTTTCCTAACGGTCTCGAACGGGCTTTATCGTTTCCAACCCCCGATGATGCGCCCCTTGCGTTTCTGATTCAAGAATAAACAATTAATTTCTACACTTCGGATGGAAATTATTAGGGTATAGAATAAAAAAAAAGTGTTACACATGGAACAAAACATCAATCATTGGTATTCATCAATTATCCTTCACTTCGACCTCTCCGCCACATACTAGACATTGGTAGCACTCATCAATATCGCCATTGTCCCTCGTTACTGGCTTCTTTCCACGGGCTTTCATTGTGTTCCATTCGCCCTTGGCTGGGATGCGACAACAGCTCTTCACTTTACAGCGTGCACCTGTTTTTTTGTATCGCAGACCACATGAGTTACACAGCTGGCCAGCAGCAGTGGACCACGATGGTCTCCAGCATGGGGACTGATCAGATCCGCAGGAGATGCACTTGCGTTCTTTCTGATGGTGATGAATTGTGTATGTGTGGTTTGGGCCCTTATGGTTCTGCGTATGGATGAACCCCTCGGTTTGGATGACTGGGTTTTCCTCAAGGTTGTGATGGCCGTACCATTGGCGACGAAGGGCAGCAGCAGCGGTAGCATCGCTAGTCGCCTTCTTGGTCTTAGAACCAGGTGACAGTGACGTGGATGGTTGGGATAATGATGAAGAAGATTCACGTCTAGAGCCATTGCTGACTTTACCGGTTGGACTGGATAAGAGTTGAGATGAAGAATAAGTGTAATTGGCTTCAAATGGGAACTTGGAAGGTGCTAACTGCGGCTGAGGTGGAATAGGCGATCCACTCCATGGCTTATATGACGGAACATTGTCTTCAGACTCAGAATGGTCAGAATACGACCTGTAATATGGATTTGTGCTCTGCTTCGCCATTTTCTTGCTTATCTGTGATGTGAATGATGGTGTCTGATCTAGTTGCTGCTTTAGCTCTGTAAGGAAGATGGCATCATTCAACAGTTCAAAACCGGGCTTGTCGTATCTCAACAAGTTTTTCAAGTTGTTGAACTTCTCAGGGAAGTTTCTCTCAATCCATACCTCCAAGTTCAATCTCCAGCCATCGTCATTGACACATGTGTCTGGATAATCCAACGAATGATGTATATCACCTAGGTGTCTGTCATTCTGTGTTAGATATTTGAAAGAGGGCAACTTCACAACAGATGTAGTGGTTGGTACCGATAACACTGGTTGTGCTCTCTCAATGTGAACTGGTTCGGCGAGGGCAGTAGTTGGAGACTTTGGCGTGATCAGGGATGGATGTCTCTCTAATGGAGACAGAGAAAAAGGATGGCTGGAAACAGGTGAGACTGACCGTCTCACGAATGGTGTATTTACCAAGGGTGGCGATGGCGGAGCAGTTCTTGATCTCTTGTGCTGGTCCTGATCCAACAAGTCCAAGTCCTCCAGGTATCTCTTTCGCTTGAATGCAGAGTTAGGAGTATGAACAATTGGATGGAGGAGATTCTGCATTGTGGATGAAGTTCTTTGTGGTAAGACAATATTCATCTCAGAGAGAAGGTTGATCTCTATATTCACTGGAACTTGTTGTGGCAACTGGAAGCAAGACACTGGGATAATAGAGCTCAGTTTAGGGAGCGATGGCTGTGTGAAAGCTGATGGAAAAATCGTATTGCAGAACGGACTCACTGTCAACTCGGACAGATCTGTCAGTTGGTGGTTTGGTATAAGTTCTGATCCGAACGGTGGGTATCTCAGGAGTTCACCAGTAAAGCTTGGGAACTGTGAGACTTGTTGCTGTGATAGTATGTTTTATCAGATGCTGTTCAATCAGAAAGTTCGATGTCTTTCTCTTTTGAGCCAGTGACGGATTAAAAAGTATTGGTGCGATCTAGTGGTTGCTAGGGGAATTTTGCTTAAAACTGTGGGTCATTGAAAACGGCCGCAATGAAGAGCAAATTGGGTACCTGCGATTGCCAAAAAGGGATCTGTCTGAAAAAGTCGGACAATCAGATCTCTGTGATGTGTGTTTCTCGTGGTGTTTGGGTACAATAAAGGAGTGGACGGCGTCGTGGTAGTACTGGAGCCTTTACGCTATTTCAAATGAGCGAGAGTTGTGATTATAAGAGGAATGCTACACTCAAGGAGGGTTTTAACAAGTGGAAGAAAGTGGCACAAGGGCCCCTTATATTCGATCTGGGAAAGGTGGCAGGTTTCTGAATCCTTATTCCTGCGTGCAAGCGCAATGCAATGCCTGATCTGAATCAATAATGACCCTTAACCAGCCGAGATATTCTTTAAGCAACCGAATTTGGATTAAGTCTATTCTTGATATGGAAATTGGCCTGCCATATGGTCTCGACGTTCCATTTGTGGAATTTGAGGCTGGTTACTGCCTGTTTCAGCGCATGACTAGCAGATTTGTGTCAGCCGCGCACGCATAAAAATTCTGATCCATCCGAAATAGGAAGTCATGAAGGACTTGGATCAGAATTTAGGAGGTTCTTAAACGATGGAAACTCGTACACTTTATGAAGATATTAATAGATTTTACCGTTATATGCTCGAGTTGAAAACACATTCAAACATGAGTTTGTCCACAAAACGGCACCCACGACGGTAGGTTTCAAATTAGCCGCAGCATTGCTGGCTCGATTTCCTATTTGGGTTGTTTCCCGATTCGGATATTTTTTCACCCATGTCACAAACTATTTATGGACGGAATGCTGGTGCTGGATCAGATCAGAGGCATGTGAGATCTGCATTTGTTTGAGATGTGATTCCAAATTGGCACTGCATACCCAATGCAGAGAAGCGGTAAAGAAAAGTCCTCTAGCCGAAAGGCACAAGTCAGCTCGTGGAATTTGCAGTCTCGATGAAATATTGCTGCGAACAGGGGGTGTAACCAAAGGGCATTGCTAACCTGGATGAACTTAAATCCTGTCACAGTTGCTATATTTGCGGGATGCAAATTCGGATCTATTTTAGCAGCCGTAAAAAGACTACCAGCGCACGGATTTCTCCTCATATTTGCTCGAGAAGCGTACTGCCTAAAGGGGTGCTGTTACTCATGGGGTCAAACTCAATTTCATATGTAAAGCCAGTAGTCATATACGAATTGAAAGTCACACGCTAGTGACAACTGGGCTAATCTCTCTTGGCCTCCCCATTAGTTGGCCCATAAATGTCGTTTCATTTTAAACGGTGTTTAGGAACTCCGGGAATTCCGACCCAATGGTTGAACCGCAAAATCGGCCAAAATGACTGTTATCAAGGGCTCAAATAGCTGTTTCGCTATTGATCCAATACTTTGAAAGCATTGAAGTCGGCGCTTTGGCGAATATAGTGGCATACAGACGATGTACAACAATAACAACCAGCGCAACTCTACGCAGACGCAGCGGGAGTTTCTGATGAAACTGCAACAGCAAAATAAAAGGGCACAGCTCAATACTGCCAACACATCTCCTAAGCGATCAACGCCGAGGTATACAGCGAGACCGGCGCTCATGGCCAATTCATCAGTATTTACATTACTACCTTATAAAACAAGAAAGGACGCCATGAGACGCTCAGTTCTTCAAAAGTACAATGTGTTGGGGTATATTGCATCTGGTACTTATGGCCGGGTTTACAAAGCTGAGGGTCGTCAACCTAGCAAGGCTCTTTTCGCTATCAAGAAGTTCAAGGCTGATAAAGAGGGAGAAGCTGTGTCGTACACTGGTATCTCACAGTCTGCATCAAGAGAAATGGCTCTCTGCAGAGAGCTAAACCATACCAACATTACAAAACTAGCTGAGATTATTCTAGAAAACAAGTGCATCTACATGGTGTTTGAATATGCTGACCACGATTTGCTCCAGATCATCCATTACCACACTCACCCAGATACCAAAACGATACCAGACCAAGTTCTCAAGAGTATTATGTGGCAGGTGTTAAATGGTGTCAACTACCTTCATCAGAATTGGGTTCTCCATAGGGATTTAAAGCCTGCAAACATCATGGTTACTAGCCAAGGAATCGTAAAGATTGGTGATTTGGGACTTGCTAGAAAGTTCAACAATCCATTACAGACGCTGTATAACGGCGATAAAGTTGTTGTGACAATTTGGTACAGAGCTCCAGAGTTGCTCTTGGGCGGAAGACACTACACCTCTTCAGTGGACCTATGGGCTGTTGGATGTATATTTGCAGAGTTGCTTGCCCTCAGGCCAATGTTCAAGGGTGAAGAAGCAAAAATGGACAACAAAAAAAATGTTCCATTCCAGCGGAATCAAATGCAGAAGATTGTGGAGATTTTGGGCACTCCAACCTTGGCGCAATGGCCATCACTACCGAAGTATCCTGAATACCCAGCATTGCAAGAGTTCAAACAATTTCCATCATCACTACAGGCATGGTACCAATCCATTGGGGCCACGAATAAAAAAGGGTTGGAATTATTGATGAGTTTATTGGTATATGACCCTGCTCATAGAATGACAGCATTCGATGCACTTGTCCATCCATTCTTCCTAGAAGCGCCTCGGGTATTGGATAACATCTTTGAAGGGCAAAGCATCAAATATCCATCGAGAAGAATACATACCGATGATGCAGACATCACTAGTTCGCAGATAACAACAACAAAGAGAGCATATAACGATGATCCTCTGCATGCGAGAAAGAAGATGAAATAACCAAAGGTACATAAAGTTAACGATAATGATTGGAATGACTACGAGCAAGAGAATTATAGAACAGTGATCATTAGATGTAGCGGTCGTATACTCATTGAGTAGTAATACTGGTCTCTTTTTCCAACTTTACAACTCCGTCATCGACCATAATATCATCCACCAAAGGTTTTGGTTGGTCAACTTGGCTAGGGTCCCGTAAAAAGAACGTGCTTTGTGTGATCTTTTTCTTTGTAGAGGTGATCTTACCAGTTGGTGGCAATTTCTGTTTATTCTTCTTTGGAATATCGCCATCGTCATGAATTGCAATATCAGTGGCACTGGCCATGTAGTCAGATGCCTCCTTCTTACTCTTCATCTGTTTACTGTTGTACAACTTAGTCTTGTGTAAGCAATCGCTCAAGAAAGGTTGGAACAACTTAATTTGTGAAGCAACTTCATGCTCCTTCACTCTTGGAAATGGTGCACTCTCAAACTGCTCACGTTCAACACTTTTTGGAGCATCTTCATCGATAGACTCCGAGAATCTTGACTGGAGCAAGTGGAGTGGCAAGGCACCTCCAATCATGCTGAATTCTTTGTCCAGTCCTAATTCCTTGAAACCAAAGAAATCTTCACCAATCTCATTAGAAAAATCACCAGAAAGAAATTGTTCAGAGTTATCGCTGAAGTTCTTCTCATTCATCTCATAAGCAGGTCTCAACAGCTGTTTCAAGAATGACTGCAATTTCCCCTTCAGATCTTTTAATTTCGTGCGTTGATTCAACACATTTTCAGTAACGTATTCATGGAGTTGGTCAGGCTTGGTGATACCATTTTGTAGTAATGACAAGGACAAAACACTTGTCTTTTTCTGTTCTCTATTAGCAGATGGGGACTCCAGATGAAACTTGATGGTCTTAACCAAATTATCCATGTAATTACCAGCGATTTGTGTCAAGCTATCAATGGCAGACATCTCAGTGCTTTCAAATCCACTGAGCATAGCAATCTTTGACACACGCTTCTTCATGACGTGAAACATTAGTTCTTTATTCATTTTATCATGATTCTCCAATCTTGACACCGGGTCAATATCAACCGAATCATCAATTTTTGCAATTTCTGGAGCTCGCAGATGTGAATGGTGGACAAATTGTTGTTGTTGCATCTGTCTAATCAGTGAGATCTTGAAGCAAACTTTTCGGATCTCTTGCATTTCAGTGATATTTTCGTTGACCACTGCGTTTAGACCACCACTCTGAGGGATAAATTCGGATGGTTTCAAACCTTCCCCGAGGACTTTTTCAACAAGCTTGGTCTCATACAGCTCAACTTCCTCATCAGACATACCACGATAAGGCAACGCAGGTAGCCCACCAGTGATATCATATTCAATCAAATATGGATCTCCATCATGAAGCTTGTTGTTTGAGGAGTTAAAGATGTGTTTCTTCGTCTCTGTGTAATTTTTCAAAAAGCTTTCAAAATCCTTCATCTTTTTAGGATCTCTGAGGATTGCATCACCATCAGCGTTCAAGGCGTTGTCCTTGAACAGCTCTGATCTCTTGATACAGAAGTCGGATCTAATTTTGGATGTAAAAGTTTTCCAGGTTTGGGTCTCCAAGTCATCCTTGTCGTTATCACCATTGTTGTTGAGATAGTCAGTTGACTCCCCATTATCGTCATCATCAATCTCAGTGGTATCATTAATCATCGAAGCATTTGCAGCTGGCGTAGACGCTGAGCTAGCGAGTGCACCATTTCCTAACAATGAGGCTGCATTCGGTGGTAGCGCAGAAGTTTCTGAACTCACCAATGGAGTTGAAACCGTTGGCTCCTCCTTCACTTCACCATTTCGCGTTCTCTTCTTACCCTTTTTGGAAGAAGTTTTTCCATGTGGAGCAGGTGTGCCTAGATCTTCCAGCTGTGCATCTGCTTCCACTTCAGCTCTATCCCTAACGGTGATATCTGGGATCAATGGGAACAACTGCAGAGACTTCTTCTGCATGGCAATAGCACTAGCCCTGAGGAAATGACGAGGATCCGAGTTATAAGTGAGACAGTTCTTCCAGATTAATAACACATCATCGACAAATTCTGTTTTTGATTTGTACTGGAAAGTCTTCAAGTTTTTCAAGATGGTTGTCAGGTCCATTGGTTTTTTAATGATTTGATGATAGTTTGGAGCATCTCTCTTGGACACTTTGGATAGGAAAGGTGTGGAAAGTTCAGTATAACTTCTCAACTCCATTATGACCTTCTCACAAGCTTCGTACAGTTCCTCTTGTCCGATTTTGTCGTCAGATGCCCATTTAGAACGGTTTTTGCGCACATCCATGACCAACTGACGAAGTTCATTGTCTTGAAGTTGCAATTTCTCCTTATTCTCATCAATGGCGTGTAAAAGATGTTTTAATGACAAGTTTGCAGCGCCCAGATTCATAGAAATTAGGTCCTTGGAATTGGAGGTATCATTGTGAAACAACTTGTCATTCTCTTCGAGCTTTCTTCTCTTGATCAATGTATCCTTGTCGCTTTCAAAGTTGTGGTATATCTTGCTAAAGTTCTCTATAAGCTTCTTGTTATCGAGTTGTGGAATATCTGAAGATGGCACAATGGGTACCTCCAATATCGTGTTTCCAGAATCATCTATCTGAAGATCTTCGGTCGAAGTGGCGGGTTCCTTGTTTTCATCCACTTTTTGGTCCTCTGATTCTTTTTCTTCTTCTTCATTATCATCATCATCATAATCATCATCTTCATCGACTTTTCTCACAACTGCAGGCCTCGATTCTTTGTTTGTATCTTGTTGAGTATCATTGTCGTCATCCTGCTCAAACAACTCGTACTCTCCTGCTTCATCGTCACCATCATAATACATGTCAATTGCCTTATCCCAGAGGATATAGCGTACTCTCAGAGCCAGTGCCCTAGCAGACTCAACACCTTCAGGAATTGTCGCTACTTCGGCAATCTCATCGGCCCCGTCGACATCCTTCTGTTGTTCCTTTTCCTTATGGCTTCCCTGCTTACCTGTGGAATCAGCAGAAGGGTTCTTCTGTGGTTCATAGAACTTCAAGTACATCTCTCCATGCATAAACCTTGAGAACAGCGTCTTTCCATTGACTGAAGAGCTAAAAATCTGTTCAAGTACTGCCAACTGCTGAGCCGTGACGAGATAGTCAAATACCCTGTTGCGGAACAGCCGTTGCGCGACCGAGAACAGCTTCTCTGTGTCATTCGTCTCGAATGCTGCCAGTCTGTTCTTCATCTTCGCTCAGAGCACCCAATGAAAAATTACTCCGTGTTCTGTGACGCCTTGACACAATACTCAATACTAAACACACACACACACACACACACACACACACAAAATGTCTCTTTGTTTATTTCGTTGGTGTTGTTGAACGTCAAAGTTGGTACATTGGCGGAAATTCGCGGAAATTATGTAATCAGAGACCTCCCTCCCATCCATGCGCGCGCGCTGGCGCGTCTTGAACAAGTAACGTGATTATTCACGTGACTCATGTATATGCTG
>JAJMLK010000012.1:11945-28681 GCA_030564145.1 Williopsis takata
CCCCTCCTCTCTCTCTCTCTCTCTTGGTAGACGCCACAGCCACATACACACACGCACAATCAAAACTGGGTACCAAATGCGGATTACCAATCTTTACGTGATAACCGATTTCTAAAAACACTTTATCGAAAAAAGGAGGACACAACTTACCACCTTTGGATAAACCACCTAGTGTAATAAACGATGACAAGACCTGACGTCCCTATCCCATCCTCTCCAAGTGCACCATACCCTGTTACCGAGCGCAACGTGACTGTCGTTGCTGGCTTTGGCCGTGGTTCTACAGAGCTGGGGATCCCAACAGCCAACGTTTCAACCAAAGAATGCCACGAAGTGACGGACCTAGAACCGGGTGTCTACTTTGGATGGGTGAAAGTGATGAAGAAAGAAGGCGTCACTTGCAGTGAGACCAAAGAAAGAGAAAGCGGTAAAGAGGTTGAATATGGCTATGGCTTGGGACTCGTGGAGGGTAAGGACCTTGAAGTTGTTCTTCCAACGGTGATGAGCATCGGTTGGAACCCATTCTATGGTAACAAGGAAAAGGCAATCGAATTGCACATAGTCCATCAGTTCCCATCAAACTTTTACGGCGCAAAGGTGAGCTTCAACGTGTTGGGCTACATAAGACCTGAGCTCAACTACACTACAAAGGGTACGTTTCTCTTTCTTTTCTGATTGTTCTATTCATTTCAAAAAAAGGTTTAATACTAACACTTATTCCATAGAGGCCTTGATCAAGGATATCCAAACGGATATTGATATTGGTGTGCAGACTCTGAACACACCAGAGTATCAAAAGTATAAGGACTTGTAATGATCATACAACATAGAAATAAACAAACCCATGATGATAAGTGACAATAATAGGAAATATGATGTAACTTAAATCTCTCCATCTTTCCAAACAAAAAAAAAAAAAAAAAAACTCTTAAATATCCTTCTTTGCCTCTTCACGTTGGTTGGAACCTGAAAACATATCGGCCAAGATGGCATATGCAACTCTAACCATACGAGAGAACCAGTAAAGGTTCAACAGGTTCAAAATGGTGTTACCAGTAAAGATGACGATGGCACCAACGGTGTTAAACCTTGGATCTTGGTAAGTGTGGTAGAAGTCTGTAAATAGTTTTGAAGCCTGGTACCAACCATAACAAATTCTCACGCAGAAGAAAATGAGGATTAGGATGGCATTGTTAACCAGTTGGAACCAAGAAGGAATCAAGTGTGGGAACTTCAAGCCAGCCCATCTCAAGTTCAAGAATGGCGTTGACAGCTCAAACAAGATGAAGATTCCCGAGTAGTAGGTGATGAATGGGCCCATCCCAATGTAAAATACACTGGCACTCACGACGCCGTGTATTAGGAATCCCACGCCAAAATATTTAACGTAGATAAGCGAAATTACGGCATCCCAGATGAAGTAACCCAACGCAGCAGTAGTTACAAAACCGCAGTATGGTGTATAACTAAACATTCTATCTGCGGACAACACCGGATCATTGAACAATGGGATGATCATGAACAGGATCAACACAGATTGCACCATCGACACAACATGGACGTGGAAATCGACGCGAGTCTTTGTGCTGAGCGTCTTGAACGACTGTGGGAGGAGCAGAGGCGCCAGCAAAGAAGAGGTCAAGTAGATACTGTGGTAGAACAAAATGCAAGCAAGCAATTCGTGGATGTGCTTATCCAATGTCTCGTGAGTGTACAACGGCTGGATGTACTCCTCGACGAACGGGAGTCGAAGGTCCGCGAGCGGGTCATCGTAGCGTGTGGCCATGAGGGTCTCTAGCATGCTGGATGAATGTTGTCCTAGTAGTGTCGATGGTTCTTATCTGATACCTTCTCTCTAAATTGGAAAAGAAGGAGTTAACAAGCCAAAGTGGGGGGGGGGAAGTAGTAGCGTACGTGTTTTAATACAAATTCTGTTCAGAACGACGACGACGTGTGTTCCCGTTTCCCTTCCCAAACTCCCCCCGCGAGCGGGAATTTTCCGTACGAACAAGGAAGGGGAAAAAAAAAAAAAAAACCCCCAAACACAAACACAAACACAAAAGCCACAAGACGCGCACCTACTAAAACGCGCACATGCCAAACGTAGCGAGGCAGAAAAAAAGCCAAAAAAAAAAGACAAATTATATAACACAAACACTTACACTTCTACTTACATTACATTACACACAGGCACACACACACACACACACACACACAATCACACACAATCACAAAATAAAAAAAAAAAAAAAATTCCATATCTGGTAGGATTCCTAATCGGTAGAGTGTTCTCATGTAACCTACATTTCTTTTGTGATTACATAAGCTCAGGTTGCCTCTACTGGGTATTAAGTCAGGGCGCATGCGTTTGATACCCCCCTCCCCTCCCCACACAACCGCAACCGAAGATAAATGTCTACGATTTAGACGTTTGTGTCTAAAACTTTGTAACGTTGTTCCATCTGGACAGAACTGATTGGTTTGTTAACACATATAATCCTCCCCACTATTTACCCGATCCTTCTGAAGATTGACCACTGTCCATCCTACACACACACAGAGAGAGAGAGAGAGCCCACCGCTCCCTCTCACAGAAGTGGCTACAAAGAAATGAGGACACAACTCCTGGTCTTGCTCTCTAGCACACTGGTTCAGCCTCGAGTAATAAATACCTCAAGTACATGCGACATTTCACAACTATTACCCAGTGACGACATATGCAACCATATCACCACCAACTGTGATACCCATCTGTACCAATGGGCCAAGTGGTACTTCTGCACTGGTACTTCGCCGATTTTAGTTATATCGATGATTGCTGTCCTCATACTCCTCATCTTCATCGGATTCAGCGTCATAACTTCCAACTTCATATATCCCAGTTTGGACTTGTTGTCGAGGTATTTGCACATCTCCAAACGTATAAGTGGACTGACATTACTGGCAATGGGTAACGCCAGTCCTGACATCTTCTCTACATATAGCGCATTGTCTTCAAACTCTTCGCCATTGGCCATCGGTGAGCTCATTGGCTCGGCAAATTTCCTCATCTGCTTCATCATTGGTGCCATGGGAATCATTAGACCCTTCGAAGTTAATCACTTTGAATTCATGAAGGATTTGTACCTCTTCATTGGGCTCATATTACTCTCGTTCTACGCATTGCATGATGAAAAACTGTGGAATTGGGAATGTGTGATGCTGATACTGTGTTACATAGCATACGTTTCATATACCGTGCTGTTCACTAATGAAGGGGAACTGGTTAGTGATGAAGAGGCTCAGATCAACCCTGAAAGTCCACTGTTATCCCCAACCATTCACACGGGGTCCATTACATCGATTGATTTGGACAAAGTGAAGCATTTGAGTGTTTTTGATGCTGCAAAGGTTTGGAGAACATTATCTCCAGGGCATACGCAGCAGCAACCTTCATTGCAAAGGAGTCAATCTGAGTTTCTTCATGCACCTTATTCTCCTGATCATCCAAAAAAACTCTACAAAAGTCTTTCAAATAATAGCCTTCCGACTAGGAACTCAATGATTTTCGCACCAGTACCTAAAAGTGTACCGCATATCGTTATTGATGAGACAGAGGACAGTACGGTTTTTGATGAACCATCCATTGTGCCAAGCCAGGGCCCAATGCATGAACTGCTGGGTGCACACGACCAGTCGAGCCAAGTTCGAACTAGACCTTCATCAACAGCATCATCTATTGATATGCCTTTCGAAATTCTTCGTCCTTGGAGATTCCTCTTAGAGCCATTGGTCGATGAACCGCTCAATTCTGGTACCTTAATATCTGGATTAATCGTGCTAATGTTCAACTTGATCGTCCCAGCTTACCCTCTGAAACTCGTTGTCGATCCCTTATCAAATGAGATTGAGATCAAGGCAAGATCCAAATTGCTCTGGCTCCAACTTCTTGTTGCACCATTCATATTCTCGCCATTCCTCATTGAAAATGTCACGGTACGGCAACAGGTTATCGCTTCATTCTCTTTAGTTGGTATGAACATATTCCCTCTGAGGCATTTTCCAGCGTATACGATTCCAGCTGTTGGGTTTCTCATCTCCATACTGACAGTGATCACTCTGTCATCGATCCTTATCCCTGTGCTTAAGAATATTGGTGTGATTTTCCAAATAAGCGAATCACTCTTGGGACTCACAATCCTTGCAATCGGTAATTCCACAGGTGATCTCATCTCAAATTTAACATTGGCAGAGCTGGGACTAAGTGTAATTGGCATTAGTGCCTGCTTTGGCGCGCCATTGCTATACATTCTCTTTGGAATTGGTATCAATGGATTGATCTTGAATATAAGAAGTGGTCGTTCATTCATGGAGCTGGAAGTTGATGTACATTTTAAAGTTTCAAGCTTTGGATTGCTTTCGATGCTTATTTTCTACGCTGTTATGATCCCTTGGAACCGTTGGAAAATTGATAGAAGAATTGGAATTGTTGGTGTATCTTGGTGGTTTATCATAACGCTGGTACAAGTCTACATTGAGCTGACAAAGTAATAGCGACAAAGAAGACTCTAAATAGCGAGAGAATATAGCGAAAAACATATAGCACTGCAACTTGATCTGACAAGATTATAGGTTCTTTTATAAGTCATAATGGGGTGTAGTCAGTAACTTTGGCCCCCCACCCGTACCTGTTAGATATTAAAAATTGCACTAGAGCCAAATGATGCTTGTTTCTGTAAGTTATTCCAACCTTTTGTAACTCTGTTTGAATTTCGGCATAGAAACTCTATATGTCCCTATTCTATAGTTTTTGAAAATACATAAGGATCATGCGGCACATCAGAATGAGAACTCCTCTAAAATCAAGTTCACATTGGCCGGTTGTTCCAATGCAACCTTTCTAACTGATGACATCAACGTTGATGGACCACACCCAATCATATGTATCTTGTCATGTGGAGAAGATAGTAACTGTTTCAAATTTGGGCGACCTTGCCGCTGTGTATTCCATATAGTGACGTTACTCTTGGAGGTATCCAAGTCAATGAATAAGAGTAGCATTTCACTCCTCGTGATCCATATGAATGAAGTCTCATAAAATTGATCGTACATCCTGAAAAGTGGCAGGATTAAAGAAAGACCAGCACCTCCGGCAATTAGAATAATCTTCTCAGATGAGCATGCACTTGATATTGAGGGGTATTTCAAAGCTGGTTCCACAACAGTTGTTGTATAAACTTGATTCTTACCAGCAACAGCGAACTGAGTCATCTCATCTGGCTCCAAATGTTCAAGCTCACTTGGTAGGTGATGATGTGTAGTACCGTATGGACCATGTACAAAGCATGAAAATTCCACAATGCCACTATGCACTTTTTTCGATAGCCTCCTCGTGAATCCGTCTTGAACTTTGATCAGTAACATGCACTTCTGATCTATGGGCAAGGATGCAATAGTGAAAGGATGAGATTGGAGCTTGTTGACACTTGGAAACGTGATGAATAAGTGGTTTGAGGGTTTCCAATTAAAATCCTTTCCAGATTTGAAAAGTAAAAATGATATCCACTTCTGTGAGGGTGACAAGGACTCATAGCGTGGATCTATTGAAGCCACTAAATATCCATCAACGAGTGTCACTTCACATTTTAGATACCACATCTGCCAAACATAGCGTACCAGTCTATCGTACAACAGCATCCCACAAATTAAAGTCACAAAGGTCTTACATACGTAATGGTGAAAGAAAAATATCGGCAAAAGGAAAATGAAGCTAGCAACATGCAGATAGTAAAATGCTTCATAAAACCTCGTTCGTACCAGTTTGATCGAAGATAAAGCAATGGTGGTGAATAGTGCAAACAAAGCATATCCTGTTAGCATGTGGAAGTTTTTTGTACAGTACTCCCATGTTACAATGTGGAAGAACCCCCATCCATGAAAAGATGCCATTCCTATAACAAGGGCACTCACGAACTTATGGTAGATGATAATAGATTCGTATGATTGTCCAAGCAGGTGCAATAATGGTCCAGATTTCAAAGGTAAGAGGTATACCAGAGGAAGATTCGATCCTGCAACTAGACCTGAGCGCAATGCCCAGTTAAAGGAGTCATCCATATGGAGCTTATAAAGAAAGACAAAAGAATTGATTGCGTAGAACACCCCAACGTTGATCATTACTCCATTTGTTACAAACAAGTATCGGGGTATTGCCAGACTGGGCTGTGATTGCCAAAAAGTCCTAAATCGTCTTGATCTCACCTCTACCTTCAAGTACTTCAGTAGCCCCATCAGGAGTAAACACCCAACCAGAAAGTATTGATAATTCCATGTTATCCTTTTTGTGAATCCAATGCGGGAGTAAATGAGATCTCTTTCTTTCTCGAAAGGATTGTCGCCTACAAAGGGCGAGCTATGTTTCTCCATAACCTATTCAACTTTTTTTGCCCTTTGAAATGCTGAAATCAGTTGCACTCTCAGTTTTCAAGATTAGATCTGCCTGACAAATTGTCTCCAAAGCCGGTACGCGCCCGTCTCTTTTTTTCTCCCACTGGTCTTGTCGGCTTTATCTTTTCCATCTAATCTTGGTCAAGTCATTCCACTTCAAAAAGGACAATGTTTTTTTGTCTTGGAATATAAATGGTTAGAAATTAACGCACATCTTATTGGCTCCTTCAGAAGCGGTGCTTGCGTGAGCTTGTCAAACTTATACATCATTGAACTTCGGCTTTTCTGTCTCACAGTTTGCTTAGGTTATAACTGTATCAGTCGCGGTAACCGAATAGAAATCAAAGACATTCCTCTGGTACAATACATCCGCCTATAGCTTTCCAATTCTCGTCTGTATTTCTCCTAGAAGTAATTACAATACATCATAGCATTCTGGCTCCGAAATTTGTAGAAAAACAAAGGTTTTGATGACCAGGTGGCAGCTCTCATCAGTTCTGACCGATCAAGCCGCAAATACATTCTTCTCAATAAATAACAGAAAACTATAACTCATTAATGAAGCTCTGGAGGATGTTCCTTTCTTGGAGTTTTAGTACCTGATTCTGCAATATCTTTTTTTTTTGGCCCCATTTTTTAACATTTTGCTCCAAATGATCGGCAAAAAAAAGCACATGAAAATTGCCTTTTCAAATACATCTACATCTCATTAAAATCGAAAGAATAACTTGGGTAAAAATTGGGGTTCATAACATCATTTCAGTGGTGACATCTTCAAGACAATCACACAGAATATCAACAACAGGCCTATCATAGACAAACTTGTTCATATGTTTGATTGGTATTTGATACTTCTGCTTCCCAAACCTGTCAAAGACGAACATCACATCTCTTGGATAAACACCGCCACCTATAGGGTCCAGCACGTTGAACTTTTTCACTGTAGACGTGCTATCAATCACTGGGAACTTGTAATCATTTTGGGAGATGTTGGAGGATACTGCAATAATATTTGCATTGAAAGTTGCGGCTATCTTATCATGTTCGTCACTTATCTCATCGAGGTAGTCGTTGAAGATCCCATAAAATATCACCACAAGGGGTTTTCCATGGGATCTAAACTTACGTCTTTCAATATTACCATCCTGAGAAACGAAGTCAAGCAATGAATCATCTATCAAGTCATTGAACTGGTGAGTGATTTTACCGTTACGGCTTCTCTTTCTTCTTGTATCGTTGATGTGATTGATCATGTGCTCTTCTTCTTGCCCTGACGACTCTGGTGAGGGAGGTAGATCCATTGTATTGGTATAGCTTCTCTTCATTATATCAACTCCTTTCAACCAACTTGTGCCACTAGAAGTGTTGTGAATTTCCCCCCAAAATGCTTCCTTTTTAAATGAAAATGCTCCTACTCCGCTTTAACTTCCCAATACGGACATGCGGACCTGTGAGATGACCCTATGTGACACTTTTATCCCCTCCTTGATGTAATGGTCCTCACAGAACGTTTGCGTGAGAGGGAACGCGTGAAGTTTCGTACAACACCTTGTCTCACGACTCCATCCAAACTCCTACAGAGACGCGGTGCAATAAATAACTTGTTAAGAGATGCGGCTCAGAGCTTGCCACAAACGGCAAGCTAGACGGCGTGTTTACAATTTGCCTAACCGGGTAATTATCGTACGGTGGCTCAAATCTCGGACAAGAATTTCGAAACATCCGCACACCAAGTGATTACATAAGTATTCATTCGCGAAAACATTTTGTAAAGTGTGCAAAGACCGGCGGTGCCGTGTGCGGTCCCTGCGTACTTCTGAAATTGTGAGACGAATTAGCCGCAGCCGTCAAAAACCAAAAGTCTCACAACTAACGACAACAATAACAATAGCAAGCATTCATAAGACAACAAGACCATTACCTAGCGAAAGATGAGACTATTGCTCAAGTCAAATCCGAGAACGGTTGCGTTGCTATCTAATCGATCGGTGTTGCTTTTCCGCCACATCCAAACGAAACAGAACCAGAGCCGCTGTGCCATTGAGTTTCTTGATCCCCAGGAAGTTGACTTGAAAAGTTACAAAGTGCTATGCGATAGAGAGATTGATGGATTTTTAGGGCTCATTGAAGTCGATGGGGACACCTTTATATGTTGTATCACCGGTTCAAGACGTGTTGCCATGCCAGTGCCTGGCGAGAGCGTTAACAAGATTCATGCCGTTGAGTTCTACTCCATCAATAGAGACAAGTGGGACTTTATGGAATTTGATAGCAACGGGTACCCTATAGTGCCAGATCAGGATGCGTCATTCCAAGGTGGTGATAATAGCAGCTCCACTGGGGCGAATGGAGAATACGCGAAGCATCCCTGCCATGACTTGAGGAAGCTGCTCTCCACTGGCGGGTTCTACTTCTCATCTGACTTCGATTTGACAAGCACTCTTCAGTCAAGAGGTCTTGGTAGCCATTCGCTCAGTGTGGATAAGTACAATGACGAGTATATGTGGAATTCTTTCATGTTGCAAGAAATGGTTGAATTTAGAAACAGATTGGATCAACCAGTAAAGGAGAAGCTGGATGATGAAGGTTTCTTAACCACTGTAATTCGTGGTTTTGCAGAGACTTTCCAAACACAAATGGACAGGGAAAAGGTTGCGCTGACTACTATTTCTAGGCAGAGCTGGAAAAGGGCTGGAACCAGATTCAATTCCCGAGGTGTCGATGACGATTCCAACGTTGCCAATTTCGTCGAGACTGAGTTGATCTTATACTCCAAGAAGATATGCTACTCATATACTCAAATCAGAGGAAGTATACCTGTATTTTGGGAACAAGATACTGCATTGATCAACCCAAAGGTTCAAATTACACGATCAGAAGAAGCGACGCATCCAGTGTTTGAAAATCATTTTAAGAGACTTCTGGAGAGATATGACTCTGTCAATATAGTTAACCTGCTGAGCACAAAAACGTCCGAGATGCCGCTGTCCAAAAGATACAGAAGCCATGTTGACCGTTTGATTAAGAACGGCACTCCGAACTTGTACATGACTGACTTTGATTTTCACAAGGAGACTTCGGAAAAGGGCTTTTCTTCTGCTACAAAGATTTACAACTTGATCAAAAACTCTCTCTATGAGTTTGGTTACTTCAGTTATGATAACGAGACTGGAAATGTTTTGAGTGAACAAGGTGGTGTCTTTAGAACAAACTGCTTAGATTGTCTGGATAGAACAAACTTGATCCAACAATTCATCTCCAATTTTGCAGTCACAGTCTTCTTGAAGGATCAAAACCACTACGTTTCACAAGAATCTGACTTTTTTGCCCAGCACAATGCGCTGTGGGCAGATAACGGTGATCAAATCTCACAGATATATACTGGTACCAACGCTCTCAAGTCTTCCTTCTCAAGAAAGGGTAAGATGAGTTTCGCAGGTGCCCTATCAGATGCTACAAAATCTGTGAGCAGAATGTATATCAACAATTTTCAGGACAAGGGAAAACAAGTTACTATTGACACATTACTTGGAAGACTATCTGGTCAATCACCAGTGTTATTACACGACCCGATCACAGATTATGTCAATGAAAAGATCTTTGATCTAAAGGATCAGTATAGCTCTTCAGAAGATATCAATGTATTTGCCGGTACGTTCAATGTTAACGGTGTTAACAGAGTGGATGATTTATCGAAATGGCTGTACCCAATTGGTGATAAATTTAAGCCAAATATTGTTGTTTTGGGCTTCCAAGAAGTTATTGAATTGACAGCTGGCTCTATCATCAATGCTGACTACTCCAAATCCTCTTTCTGGACTAAGGAAGTGAACAAGTGTTTGAATCAGTTTGACAAATACGTTATGTTGCGCGCTGAACAAATGTCGTCACTGCTTCTCTTGTTTTTTGTGCGGTCTGACAGCATGGTGAACATCAAACAGGTTGAAGGTAGCTCTAAAAAGAGAGGTTTGGGCGGTATGACAGGTAATAAGGGTGCTGTTGCCATCAGGTTCAATTACGGGGCTTCATCATTCTGCTTCGTCAATGTGCATTTGGCTGCGGGCACTACAAACGTTCAGGAAAGAAACAATGATTATCAGTCTATATTGAACAGTGTTAAGTTTACACGCAATCAAACTATCCATGATAATGAGAACGTTTTCTGGATTGGTGATTTGAACTACAGAATTGGACTTGATAGCCAAGATGTACGCACACACATTGAGAATGGCGATTTCGACTATTTGATGCAACATGACCAGTTAACCAACGAGATGAAGAACAATCGTGCATTCTCTGGTTATTCTGAGCCGTCTTTGAACTTCAATCCAACTTACAAGTATGACAAGGGTTCGGACAGATATGACAGCTCTGAAAAGTTTAGAACTCCATCGTGGACTGACAGAATTATCTACAAGAGTGATAATATCAAGCCATTAGCTTACAGCTCATCTGATAGCTTGAGGTTTTCTGATCACAAGCCAGTATACGCCGCATATAAAGCCCATGTCGAATTCATCGATGAGCTTAAGAAACTAGCTTTATCTAAGGGTATCTACGAAAAGTACAAGGCCATTCACGGTGAACCAAGCACCATCTCCCTTGTCGAGATTGAGACAGTCGATACTGAAGCAAGCGAATCAACTGAAAAACTTTCGGAGATGAATCTCATGGATACTGATGACGATGAGTACAAACCAAAACTACCAGAGAGACATCTAATCTCGGCACCACACCTTTCTTCGGAAATCTTGACTCCTCTTCGTACCAGTCCGAGACCAACCCCACCACCTCCACGTGCTGTTGCTACTTCTCCAGCGGATACACGTCCATCAACCCGCTCGGTTTCACCATCCGCAACGTATATCAAACCCGTCACTAACATTAATTCATCACCACCACCAGTGCCAGCTCCACGCAAACTTCCTCCAGGATTTTCTGATGCTGTTCTTCAACCCAAGTCATCCACCCCATCAAGATCAGTAACTCCTTCTACAAAAGCATCGCCACCAAGTATCCCAAAGAAGCCAGTTACACTAGCATCGGAGAAGAAAGATGATACCAAGGTCTTACCTCCTCTGGTTCCGAAGAAGCCCCACGCCCTAACCAACGTTTCTGTTGCTCCAATAGCTACGAAGAAACCAGGTTCTTTGAATTCAACGGATACTGTCTTGAAAAATGGCAATCTCATGGAGAGCAAACCGCCAACTCCGCCGCCAAGTCGAAAGACAAATGCTGTTGCGAACGGAAATCTTGGGTTGGATAACTGGACACCGTTGGTTCCAAAATGATGATAACGAGTGCATTCCTATATGGACATTGATAAATAGATGGACATCTTTATTATTTCACAACCCGTAGATAAATCTCAGAAAGGAGATAGCACAAACTACAAGTTTGATTGAAACGAACAACAGAAATATTTATAATACAAGCGTTTCACAGGCAAGGCCTATCAGGCCTAGTCCGAGCTTCCCTTCAACTTATGGTACATGGCCATGATTTGCTTACTTTTCACCTTTGCTGGCCAATAGAAGGATGTGTAGAACCACAAATGTCTGGTGAGCTTTTCTTTTTCACTTGGACCCTTTGTCTGCACAACGTTATCGATAAAGTCACCAACATTTATGAGCTCAGTCTTCAAGATCTTTGCCCATTCTTTACGATCCAAGCCAGTGGACCCCTTCTTCAATCTTTTCAAGGAGTGACGCATTGGCCCCAGTGTATCCTTACAAGTCTCCTCATCCATAGATTCATAACCTTCGTCGGAAGCTGAAGGACCGCCAGCTGCTAACCTGTCTTTCTTGGCAATTTTCATCTCAGACCCAGGTCTTGGGCTTGCAGCATTGGAATACTCCTTCTTAATACGTTTGATAGGCTTCGTGGTAGAGTCTGGGGTCTTGGATCTACCCTTGACTGGAGTACCTCTGACTGTCACGGACTTTGTGCCAGCTTTGATACCAGACTTTGAAGCAAGTTTAGAAGCAGCAAGTTTACCTTCAGCCTTTGGCTTTCTGACTCTCTTCTTCATATCAACTGGAGTAGCGGAGCCTAGAGTATTGGCAGCAGTGTCATCATCGCCACCCTTCAAAACAGAAATCAAGTAGTCAATTCTTCTTCCAAGATGGATAGCGCCGGGAACCTTCTTGGATGTATCCTTAGTACCAGCCTTCTTGTCCTCAGATTTGACTTCAATGGACTCCGTTGTTGCTGTAGAAGGGACTGACGTAAGGGCAGATGATTCATTTCCCGGTTCGGACTCAGTCTTCACAACACCGTCCTCCTGAGAAGCTTCACTGTTCGAGGCTTTCTTCTTAGGAGCTGGAGCAGTGCTGATTTCATTCAAGAACATCTTTGAAGAGAGACCAAGAAAAGGATCATCTCTTATCTGCACCCAAGAGCCATATCCATACTTACCTACACCAACAACCAACATTTCATCATCATGCTGGGTCCAGTTGGAGGTCCAACCATAGACAGGCTTGATAGTAGTGCTGAATTTGAAGTGCAATGGATCATCAAACGAGGCAACAGCTTGACGGACGATCTCCAGATCCTCTGGCCTCGATAAGAGGACTTCAGCATTAACATTCTTGACACCCTGGTACTCGAAGAGGATAGCCTTACGTTCCTTACGTTTCAGTTGCCAGATTGCCTGTGGGTTCTCACCAAGCGCAGTCCCAGTGTTTCCAGCCTTTTCTTTTTCTTTGTACTCACTGACAGCCTTCTCTATTTCTGCCAGCTGCATTGTACGGCGCACTTCCTCCTTCTTGACAAGATCTTTAGCGGTTTCAATCAGTTCAGCATATGCCTTCTTGAACAGTTCTGGGTTCTTGTTCTCTGGTAAAGTTCCCTCCTGAATCAAGTCATCCCACTTGCCTTCCAGTTTACCAACCTTCAAGATGGATCTGTAAATGGCCCTGATCTCCTTATCCGTGATTCTGTTGTAGTCCTTTCTTCTCTTGTTGTTATTTTTAGCGCCGTCTTCATCTTCGTCATCTTCGTCAGAAGCGTTCGGATTCTGCATCTTGTTCAGAGTGGCCTGTCTTCTGGAGTACAGCTGAATCTGTTCTTGCAGATACTCTTCTTCGAGACGCTTCTTTTCGCTCTCTTTCAATTTCGCGAGCTCTTCGGCCGGAATGATATCATCCCAGTCAACGTCAGCCTTGTAATCGGTCACTTCAAACTGTTTCAGGAACTCCTCACCACCCAAATTGGATTCACCAAGATCAGGAGTAGTGACGTGGTCTTCAGCGTGATTCAAAACATCATCCAAGTTCAAGTCTTCCAGCTTTTTCTGGTTCTCATTTGCTTTGAACATGTTACCAGCACCAAACTTCAGGATTTCTGACAACTCACCAGTAGACGGTTCGTTCTTCTTGCCTGTGTTGTTGTTGGCGGTCATACCAAGAGAGATGATGGCATATTCCAAAATCATTTTCTTTCTGGCTCTCTCCAAAACTTCTTCCTCAACGGTATCCTTAGAGACAAATCTGTAAACCATCACATGATTCTTCTGACCAATTCTGTGAGCTCGCGCCATTGCTTGTAGATCAGCCTGTGGATTCCAATCTGAGTCAAAGATGATAACAGTATCAGCAGTCATCAAGTTGATACCCAAGCCACCAGCTCTTGTGGAAAGCAAGAACACAAAATCATTAGAATCTGGAGCATTGAAATGGTCGATAGAGATACGACGTTGAGCTGACGGAACGGTACCATCCAATCTCTGGAAGGAAACACCCTTGATGGACAAGTAGTCACCCAGGATATCAAGCATACGGACCATCTGAGAAAAGATTAAAACTCTGTGACCATCCTTCTTGAGACGTGTCAGAAGCTGGTCTAACAACACCATCTTACCAGAGGACATGATCATACCTCTGAGAATGTCCTCTCTAGGATGAACACCATTAGCTGGATTACCAAACTTTGCGAGAACTCTCCCTTCAGCGCTGTCAAACAAGTATGGATGGTTTGAGGCCTTCTTCAACTCACTCATGACGTTAAGTAAGGAGACTTGAGAGCCCTTAGAACCTTGGTTCAATGCAGCATAGTTCTTTGTAAGAATGTTCTTGTAGTAGTCAGTTTGCAAATCAGATAGTTCAACTCTAAGAATACGTTCAGTCTTGGATGGCAGAGATTTTTCGACATCTTTCTTCAAACGTCTGAGGATGAACGGTTTCAACCTCGTTTGCAAATCTCTGATGTAGGACTCTTGCGCCTTGTCACTGGACTCAAAGTCAATCTCATCGTCGATTTGGAACTTGCCTGGCATGAGAAAATCCACAAGGGCACCAAGTTCCTTGATGTTGTTCTGCAATGGAGTACCAGTAATCAGCAACCTGTTGGCAACCTTAAAGGAGTTCAATGCCTCATAAAGGGAACTCTCTGCATTTTTCAATCTATGAGCTTCATCAACAGCAAGAAATTGCCATTTCAAAGCGCCTAACTCAGCAGCATCCTTAAGGATGTACTCGTAGGTGGTGAGTAAAACATTAAACTTGACCTTCTTGTTTTGAAAGAACTCATAGTCCCTGATAGTCTTTCTGGCCTGAGAATTACCCAAGTAATAGACACAGTTTAGATCTGGAGACCACTTCTCAAAGGTTTCTTGCCATGCGGGTATCGTGGATAATGGGACAACCACAATATGAGGGCCATTCTGTCTTCTTGCAAATATAAGCCATGAGAGAAAGGAAACCGTTTGGACAGTCTTACCCAAACCCATCTCGTCAGCTAATATACCGTTCTCATTACGTGACCATAAGAATGCCATCCAGTTCAAACCGGTAAGTTGGAAGTCTCTGAGTTCACCATTCTTGATGAATTTTGGTTGTGTAACAAGCTTCTCGAAACGAGGTCTTTGAGAGGCATAATTCGAGGACTGCGAGGGAAGAATCTTGGAGTTCAGCCTCTGTTGAAATTGTTTCACTTCAGTAGGACCCAATTTGACAATCTCATCGGCCAATTCCCAAGTGGCTTCGTCATAATTCAACCTCCTCCACTTGACAAAGTACTTTAGGACTTCTTCATCATCATCGTTCAGGGATCTTTCCGAATCAACTATTCTCTCAACTTTTTTATACTCTTCAATCTCATCAAGCCTTCTCTCTCTTTCGATATCCATGGCCTCAAGGTCTTCTCTGGTTGTCATGTGGTCATGTCTAATTTCATAGTCCAGAATGATGAACTGTTTGATGTAGTTATCAATCTTCTTGATACCTTTAGCACCAATCAAAGATGAGTATGTCTCCCAGGTGTTATGAATATGTGACTTCTCCTGCCATTTGATCAAAAATTTGTACTCCTTTTTGCTCTGGGCCAAGTCTCTAAACATCACTGGGGCGGTCTCATCTAAGAGTCTATGGTCAACAACCATGTCAACGCCAATCTGTGGGGATGGGGTTGAATCACCTGCAAAGTTGTCATAGTAATATACGTCATCTTCATCTGATTCTTGGTCAGACATGAGGAGATCCTCGTTATCCTCTTCGTCAACGTTGTAGTTAATAGCTTTGCTATTTCTAGAGCTAAATCTCAATTCCTCATAGTCTGTAGCTTTGGACCTTTTAACAACTTTCCGACGTTTTGCGCCAAATTTCTTTTTCGTTTTAGTGACACCAAACTCCTCGTCATCGTCATCGTCATCGTCATCGTCATTGTCATCGTCATCATCGTTGACAGACTCCTCGTCTTGGTCGTACTCTTCAACAGACTGCTGTTGCTTCTTTTTTCTTTTCGGTTTAACAGGCTCGTCGAAATCATCGTCTTCACTCTCAGCAAAAGATACAGGTTGTACATGACGTCTTCCTGATCTTCTCAAGCCGTAAAGCTCTGGGTTGTCGAGTACTTCGTTATCAATTTCAGGGTGAGCCATGGTGTGTTATATCGATGCCAATAGTGTTAGTCTGTTGTACTGAACAACTTGCAAGTCGAGTGTGTGACTCTTTTTAGGCCAAAGTGAGTTATACGAAGAACAATAGTGGAGTATTGACACAGTGATCCAACGGGCGAAACTGGTTTGCAAATACCGTTGGTGAATTCCTCTGAGTAATCAGAGTAATGGGATAGGTTAAACGATCTCTGTGGTTATCTATCCTGTTCGCTCAGTGATATACAGCGACTGATTCGTTGGGTCCAGAAAGTGTCAACAAATCAGCAAAGGCTCGCAGCAGTTTCAAGGGCACAAGCGGGAAGGGGGAAAAGACAGGGTGATCTGTAGCCAGCGTCGACGTTGAGGTACCAGGCGAGATGTTTAGACGAAGTGTTTGTAGCTCTTGGAGACGCCAGGTGCTCACTTTGCGCGT
>JAJMLK010000012.1:28781-58642 GCA_030564145.1 Williopsis takata
CCCCCCCCCCCCCCCCCGTCGCATGAGGGTAACACCGCTTCTGTTGGGTTGATTTGTTCAATTGTGTGTGTGTGTGTGTGTGTAAGGGTGTTTCCAAAGCGGTGATTATTGTGCTACAGATACTGTAAGTATAAAAAGTTTTGTTCTCATATCTTTTTTTTTTCTCTCTCTCTTCTTACGATCTTCTTTTGGCCAGGAGGAGGGACATTGGATGCCCAGTGAGATCTCCTTCAGCGTACATAAACAAGTTGAATAAATAATGTGCGAATTGTGTGCCCGGGTGTGTGCGTCTCTGTGTATATGTGCAATATATGTGGCTGTTATTTGTGAAATAGATTGAACCAGTTTTTGATAATGATACAGCTTAGTTGACACCAGTGGCAGCTTCCTTTTCAGCCTCGAGGTCAACCTTGATGAGACCAGAGGTGATTAAAGAGTTCACCGTGGAGACGATGGAGGTCAATGCAGCGAGAGAAACATCCTCGTGAAGACCGACACCCCACTTGGTGGCCTTGTTGTTTTCAGCGTCAAGGTATCCAAGCTGGATAAAAGTGGCAGCTTTGGTGTTGGCACCAGAACCAAGAGAGTGCTCGGTATAGTTCTTCACCTCAAGTTCAACATTGGCAAACTTGGAAATGGCATCCAAGAAGGAAGAGATAGGACCGTTACCGTGTCCTTCAACCTTGTGGACTTCACCGTCAACGATAAACTCACCTTGGAAGATTCTGCCATCGGCAACGTTAGGGTTCTTCACAACGTCGTACTCACCAATAGCCAATGGGCCGACATTGTTGAAGTTGTAGTTATTCTTAAACACTTCAATGATCTCAGCAGCCTTCAGTTCACGGCCGAGCTTGTCGGCCTCCTGTTGAACAGCAGTGGAGAAGGAGATCTGAAGAGGTCTTGGGAGGTCCAGACCAAGGGATCTGAGAACGACCCAAGCGGCACCACCCTTACCAGACTGAGAGTTGACTCTAATGACAGCCTCGTAATCACGGCCAATGTCCTTTGGATCCAATGGCAAGTATGGAATTCCCCAGTACTTGTCACCCTTGGCCTGTCTCTTAGCCTGCACTTCAAAACCCTTCTTGATGGCATCCTGGTGAGAACCAGAGAAGGCGGACACGACGAGCTCACCACCGTATGGGGCACGAGGATGCACAGCAATCTTGTTACACTTCTCAACGATTTCAATCACTGACTGCAAGTCAGAAAAGTCCAATTCTGGGGAAACACCCTGCGTGTACATGTTCAAAGCAACGGTAACCAAGTCAACGTTACCAGTACGTTCACCGTTACCAAAGAGACAACCTTCAACACGGTCGGCACCTGCAAGGACACCGAGCTCAGAAGCGGCAACACCACAACCACGGTCGTTGTGACAATGTGTGGAGATGCACACTTTTTCACGTTCAGAGATGTGCGTGTGGAAGTACTCAATCTGGTCGGCATAGATGTTTGGAGTGGCAACCTCAACAGTTGCAGGCAAGTTGAAGATGATTGGGTTCTCCTCGGTAGGTTCCCAAGCAGCCTTAACGGCCTCGCAAATCTCCACGGCAAATTCAACAGGGGTGTCGGAGAAACACTCTGGGGAAAATTGATATGACCATTTGGTGGCCTGTTGTGCTGGGTCATCCTTGGTTAAGGAACGCACGAGTTTGGTGGCCCACACGGCCTTCTCGATGGCCTCTTCTTGCGACATGTTGAAGACAACGTCTCTAAACATGTCTGACGTGGCGAGGTACACGTGCATTGTGGCTTGCTTTGCACCGGTCAAAGCTTCAACGGTTCTCTTGATCAAGTGCTCTCTTGATTGAACGAGAGCCTGAATCTTCACGTCATCCGGACAGTTCTCAACGGCATATCTGGTGAAGTCGAAATCGGTTTGAGAAGCGGATGGGAAGGCAACTTCAATTTCCTTGAAACCAACCTCAACCAACTTGTGAAAGTACTCCTTCTTCTGCTCAACGCTCATTGGGTCCGGAAGGGACTGGTTGCCATCTCTCAAGTCCGTGGTCAGCCATCTTGGAGCCTTTGTGATGGTCTTGTCTGGCCACTGTCTGTTTTTCAGGGGCACTTGAGGGAAAGATCTGTACTTTGTGGATGGGTCCTTGAGCATGTTTGTATAGCTCAGAACTACTGGCTCCTTCGAAGCCTTCTGCAGCATGGAGAGAGTCTTCTTGAACATTTTCAAGTCTTTGTGCCTGTTCGCCTGTATTGAAAAAAAAAAACTTTTGTTTCAAGTATTAAAAACACCAAGTTAAAAGTATGGAAGATACCACTCTGCCTATATATATATAGATATATATATAGATATATATATATATATATGTTTATATAAAGATGTATTAATAGGTAAAAACGGGACGTAAAGTTTTCTTTCACACTTGCCCGCGTTTTGTGCGTGACTCAGTCGTTGCCGTTTGCGTTCTGGCAAAAAAAAGAAAAACAAAAAAAAAAAAAAAACCAATTGTGACAAGTGGAGAGAGAGGGAAAGAACCGGGCGATACAGGGAGGGGGGCACAGGGCGGCACAGGGGGGGCTGAAAAAAATAATACCAGAAAAGGTATAAGAAGAAGAAGCATGTGTCTGTCTGTCAATTTAATGATGTGGGGTTATTCGCCACACAGCATACTTATATAAATGTCATGTGTGATTACTACTACTACTACTACTACTACTACTACCACCTTCATTCATCCACTCATTCCTCTGTTATTATGTACCACAAACACACACACACACACACTTCAAGCACAAATTAATAAAAAAAAACACGGCACTGCCACCAACTCCCACGCGGGCAAAATGGTGCCTATGTGGCCCTCAACAATTGCTGACTCACCGGTTCAAGAGCATTTTTACATGCATTTACAGTAAGTATACTTACAAACAATCCCCTGTCAATTTGGCAAGGAGAACAACACAGAAAAATACAGAATGTCCTTCGTTAACCGAGTGTGCTCAGCAACAACTCTACATAGGTGTCAGTTCGGGTTCTTTTCATGGTACAAAATGACAAAAATAGTTGCTCACATCGCTTGGATGGGCGCATGTGTGTATTAGAGTAGGTCTTAACCAAATTTTTGGTTTGAGGCAGCAGGAGGGGAGCGATGTGTGTGTGTGTGTGTGTGTGTGTGGCTTGATCAAATTTTTGATTCACCTTGCCAAACTTCCTATACCCACCCATCCCCTCCAAATCCTATCACTTTTGTGACTTCCAAGCATGGTGATTGTTGTGTTTTGCGCTGTTACCTCATAAAATTTCTCCTTATGGTGTGTGCGTATGTGTCTCCTTGTACAAAGTAACAGGCATGCCGAGGTGACCAGGTGTGTAAGTGTACATAACCATTCCTAATTACGTAGTTTCCAAATATAGATGTTTCTTCGGAGGGGGTGCGCGTGCATCCCTCACTACCCCGTTGTGATTTGGTTTGTGCTCTATAGGGGAACCGGCGGAGATCGCTATTTATATATATATATGTATATACATACAACAGACGTTAAAGCGAGGTAAAAAATACTTTTGTGTTTTTATTAATCCCTGAAAGGAATTACTGGCACACTTATAATGTCAGTGTCCGTCGGTAACGATCTGAAGGATTCCTTCAAAGAGACTGCAAATTGGGTCAACAATAACGTTCAATTCCTCACAGATGTCGAGCAGTTCTACAGACAGAGGGCACAGATCGAGAAGGAATATGCAGCCCAATTGCAAAAACTTAGCGCAGATTTCTTGAAGAAGAAGGCAAATAAGACAACGAACATTTCCGTCGGTGACGAACCAAAGTTTACACCTGGTTCGTTGGAATCGGCCACTCTTGTCACATGGACAGAACTGTTGTCAAAGACGGAAATCCTGGCCAAAACTCATGATTCCTTTGGTACAGAGTTGATTTTCAAAGTTGCCGATCAGGTCCTGTCGTTGCAAAGATCTTTGGATGCTATGCAACAGCGCATTGGTCAATTTTACTCGGGTACGTTGGTCAGGCAGAAAGAGGATGTGTTTAACGAAGTCGCAAGGGCAAAAAAGGCTTACGACGACACATGTACCAGTATGGAATCCACAAGGGCTAAAGCTGAAAAGTCTGGTAATAGGGACAAGTATCAGAAGAAGTCGCACGAAAAGGAAGTTGACATGAACGTTGCCAAAAATAACTACTTGCTAAAGATAAACATTGCAAATCGTATCAAAGATAAGTTTTACTACCAGGATGTTCCAGAGATACTCGACTTGTTACAGGACGTGAACGAGTTCAAGACAATGCAGTTGAACAAACTTTTGAACATCGCTGCAAACACGGAAATCAACAAGAACAACAAGAACATCAAGGCAATTGAGGCCATCATCTCCGTCGTTGCTGAGAACAAACCACATCTGGACAGTGCTATGTTCATCAAGCATAATATGACCCAATGGAAAGAGCCACAAGATTTCTACTATATCCCATCGTCTATCTGGCATGATGATGAACAGTTCATCTCTGGTGGTGATGAGGTTCAGGCATTAAAGCGTATATTGGCACTGGCCCATCAGACACAGGGAAAATATGAAGATGGTTTGGAAGCCCAAAGGGAGAAGTTGAACTCGGTATCCAGCACAAAATCCGAGGCTAAGACCAAAGAAGGCGATGCATTTGAATTCAAACCAGCTCTTGATTCGGTAAATTCATATCTTACAACGTTATCGCAATTTGTCACCGATGAGAACCTAAAAGTTGCTGCACAGGTTGAAATTGAAACCATTGTCAACAACGTTGGTGATAAGGATCTCTCCATTGATAATCTGACCGTGTCGACCAAAAAGCGCGGATTCCTGTCGCGTCTCAGAGGTGGAGGATCTCAGAAACAAGTTGTAGAGAACATTACAGAGAACCATGATACTTTTGACGATTCCAAGAGCATACTATCCTCCAAATCTCATCAGTCGTCGCATTTCAAGCTGGGATCACTATTAAGACCACGAAACACTTCTGTTTCCAGCTCAGTCGTACAAACAACATCATTACAAGCTACTGCATTGTACACGTATCAGGCAGCTGGAGATGATGAAGTCTCCATGCAAGTTGGGCAGACGTTTTCTGTGGTGGCTCCAGATGACGGTTCAGGGTGGACGGAGATTATTTCACAGGGTTCGCAAGGTCTCGTACCAACGTCCTATATCCAGGTAAACAGCATTGTTTCCACAACTGAAAAAAAAAAGGGACCTGAAGTTTCGCCAAGGAAAGGTGCTAAGAAAATACGCTACTGCATTGCCAAATTCTCATACACAGCGGAAGAGGCTAATGAGCTGAGCATTCAAGAAGGCGATCGCATTGAAATCATCAAGCCCGACGATGGCGGTTGGACTTTGGGTGATATTGGCGGGAGAAGCGGGCTCTTCCCAACGAGTTATGTAGAGTTTGAATGAGTGTTTTAGAATTTTAGTACTATAATAGAAATCGATAAAGAGTCTCTCTTTACATGCACTTCTGTAGTTTGAGTTCTTTTTGTTGTGGACCACATTCCCTGATCCAGCGCACCATACCCGCAGATGATCAACATTCCGCTAGAAGCTGTCAACAACAATTCAGCGTTCACACAACACAGGAGAGATAGTAAAACTGAGGGAACGATTGAAGTAGAGATGGGTGGTTCTGTGTCAAAAGTTATGGTATGTTTCGTGTATTTGTGTGTATCGATCACTAAGAACTAACTTCATACGAAGGGAAAGGTGTTTGGAACGACAGAAATGAAGATTCTCATGCTAGGATTGGATTCTGCTGGTAAGACAACCATCTTATACAAGCTCAAATTGAACAAGATCAGAACGACGGGTCCTACTGTGGGCTTCAACGTGGAGACTTTTCAATATAAGAACGTAAAGTTCAACATGTGGGACGTCGGTGGACAGGATAGATTACGTCCTCTTTGGCGTCATTATTACCCAAAGACCAATGCTTTGATCTATGTGATTGATTCTTCAGATCGTGAGAGATTCCAAGAGGCAAAAAGTCATTTAGAGAAGGTTGTTAAGGAGTTGAAGACTGTGGGGAGTGCAAAGGGATTTTTGCTCTTGGTCTTTGCAAATAAGCAGGACATTCCGGGTGCGCTGAGCCCCAAGGAGATCAGCACAATGCTTGAACTGAAGACAATGTTGGATAAAGAACAGTTATTTGCCGTCATGGGAACAAATGCCCTCACAGGTCAAGGATTGATCGAGGGTCTCAGCTGGGTCGCAAATAACTTCAGGGAGAGTACATAATGGGTACTACCCTCCCCTTGGTAGTGTAAATTTAGTTCTCTAGAATCCTAGCCGCCGATTTGGTGGATACATAAAGGTGGTTCAAGGAGAATGTTTAATTGTTTTTTCAATATAAAAAACTAATATGTCAAGACTCACAACTCAGCGTTGGAATCACCCTGTTTGGTTCTTAAGGTGACCGTGCCATCTTCCTCACCAATGTATACCTTTGAAGGATGTCCCAAAAACAAACCAGTCTCGACAACACCTATTATGTTGATCAATTGATCGTGCAGCTCGGTTGGGTCCTCGATGGTACCAAAGTGGGCATCGATAAGGAAGTTGTTGTTGTCAGTGATGATTGGACCAGCCTTGGCAGATCCACCCTGTCTCAACGTGATGGACTTTGCACCAAGCTTCTTCAATTGGTTCTGGACATAGACGTAAGACGATGGAACAACCTCGATTGGAACACCCTTGGTCCATTGAATACCCAAGTTTGTGGATTTCTTTCTGAAATCAGCAACGAGGATGAATTTCTTGGCAGAGAATGCAACGAGTTTCTCCTGGAACAAACAGGCGCCACCGCCTTTAATGGCATTTACTTGGGTGTCAACTTCATCAGCACCGTCAAATGCAATGTCAATCTCAGGGTATTGCTCAATGCTACCCAACTTCAAGCCGTTATCCAAGATCAAGGCTTTGGATTGGAAACCGGTTGGAATACACACAAATGAATCCTTGTTATCTAGCTGACCGATTCTCTCAGCGACATAGACAACGGTAGAACCGGATCCAATACCGATTACTTTGGCTTGTGCTGGGAAATTCTCGTCAACAGCCTTGTAAGCCGCAAGACGTTTTGAGTCCTCGGTGACATTGCCGAGAGATTTGAGCTGGGAATATGAAATGAGTGGCATCTTGCGAAGCTGGATAAGTGACGAGCGGTGGAAGGAACGTCTCAGTAACACGGTGGAAAATGGATATGGTTTCACTCCGAAGAAAGTTATGAGTGAACCGAATGAATGAATGACTGATCAATTCCAAAAATTTAACCCCGCGAACCCTCGCTCCACTGCGCCCCGGAAAAAAATGTGTCAAGAGAACGAAATTTCATATACATACTTTTGTTGAGGTCATTGGGGATTTATTGTCAGTGAGATTGGTTCAGCGATTGTGTCGTCACAGTAGCATGATGCTCTTCTTACTTGTCACCTTTCAACCGTGTAAACTTCTTTACTGGGGGGGATGGTTCATCAACAGTTGTCCCAATGGCTACAGGATGCGGTAATGGGACCGATTCAACGACTAAGCGTATATATATATATATATTTTGTCTTGAACACTCTACTTTCCCGATTTCCTTCAATCTCTTTCCCTATAATTGTATTCTTATGCCATTTTCTCAACTGCCGTCCATTGATTCTGGAACCCTACTAGATCACGTGCGCTATCATAGGGCTTCCTTTTGATAAACACACCCTTACACCATCAGATCTTCGAAATTGAAAGTGAACCAAAAATTGATATGAAACACCCGTACATCCACAAACGGGTTAATGGCCAAAACCAAACTCACAAAGCGCGAAGAGCCCACCACGCACGACAATTTTTCGCGAAATTCACAGTCCCAACAATGAGGAGCGGCCCTCTGCTCGCGCATTCGGGCAGGCTGAAAATTATCAAAAACTTTCAACACATCCAAAGGTGCGGTTAGTATAGAAGGTCTCTACACCATCGTTATACTATGTCTGCCGTTGCTAAGATTTTGAACGAGAAGCCATCCGAATTGGAGTTGCAAGTTGCCCAGGCCTTTGCTGACTTGGAGGCTGCTTCCCCAGAGCTCAAGGCTGACTTGAGAACCCTTCAGTTCAAGTCCATCAGAGAGGTATGTTCCACACCCATTTAAAATATGGATGGAGCAATTCACAGAGGGGATGAGAGAAGGGATGATGGAGAATTCGACCGAGAATGTTGTGACACAAGAGACGTTCTTGGAACCTAGCTGGACAAGCATTCGTTACTGTTTTTTGTCAGACACCAAGTCATCATATGAAAGTTTGAACCAAGATCATATCAGACCATATTATACCATACCGTGCGACGGATTTTCACATAATCTCACTCTCTCATCTCCCTAGTTGCATCCTTTATGACTTGAATATAGCATACTAACAAGTTCCATTAGATTGACGTCTCCGGTGACAAGAAGGCTATTGTCATCTTCGTTCCAGTCCCATCTCTCTCTGCTTTCCACAAGGTCCAGATCAAGTTGACCCGTGAGCTCGAGAAGAAGTTCGCTGACCGTCACATCGTCTTCCTTGCTGAGAGAAGAATCTTGGCTAAGCCAGGTCGTACTTCTAGACAGACCCAGAAGAGACCAAGATCCAGAACTTTGACTGCTGTTCACGACAAGATCTTGGAAGACTTGGTCTTCCCAACTGAGATTGTTGGTAAGAGAGTCAGATACTTGGTTGGTGGTAACAAGATCCAGAAGGTCTTGTTGGACTCCAAGGATGCTCAGTACGTTGACTACAAGTTGGAGTCTTTCCAGTCTATCTACTCCAAGTTGACTGGTAAGCAGGTTGTTTTCGAGATCCCAGGTGAGAACTACTAAATGCATTTACCAATCTAATAAAAGCAAAAACTTGTTATGAGCGAAGTCTATTCTTTTTTGGGGGCCTATATCATTAGAAATGTATCAAGGTTAGGGGTTTTTTTTATCATCTAAAATACACTGTTTGAACTGTTGAACCTTTTCGTCAACTGTTTTCTTGAATATCATGACATTGACGCTATTTGTAAAATTACTCCGACCCAAATACATAATCTGACTGCCTCTTTATGCCATCTCTGTTATCATCCACAAACTTTCTGTACTTATCCTGTTCCTCCTCCTTTTTCAATGCGCCATCCATGAACTTCTCATACCCACTTTTTGGTCTCTCGTTCATGTTATATCTTGCACTTTCGAGAGCCTGAGTCTGTTGGGTGATGTTCATGAGCTCTTGTTGATCGTCATACGCTGGACTTACCCTTGATTGTAACGGAGGCTCAGTCTGACGCCGTTGAAGAGGTAATGGACGGGGAAGGACTGGTGTATGTGGGTTTCTCCTTGGGCTGGTATCACGGGAGCTCTGTGACGATTTCACAGAGTACTGCAGCTCTTGGAAGTGGGCATGACGGCCACGCTGAACAGATTGTTTACTGCTGCTCTTTGGATTGAGAATGTACATCAGCACTCCTCCAACAACTAGCCATGCCATCATATGCTTGAATAGTCTTCCCAATATAACCACCCAAGAGTCTAAGTACACCACAAGAAAAGGTTGGATCATCACAACGGCAGCAGTCATTCCAACCCCAAGTCCAAAGGAATGAATGTGAACCTTACCATCATTCACGCTATTGATGTACTGTGAGCCAAGAATCTTGTTGACAGCCGTCAGTAGCACACTCTTCCCCATCGCTATTATCTTGCCGATATTGAGTCTCTGGATAAACTCATCGAGTTGTGTCTGTTCAACAGGAGCACGCGCTGGCCCTTGGTGTCCAAAATTTGGCACCTTTCTCTGCTCTTTCTTATCTGGCACTCCCACAGTTTTCACCTGTGCCGTATGCATATCGATGCTCTCATCATCTGGTGTGCGAGGAGGCTCCGGTTGTGTCGTCTGTGGAACTGATCTCTCGGCTCTGAATGACGATGACGCAGAATCACGACGAAGGACTGTCTTCTTCAATCTAGTTTTGATCATTGTAGCATGGGGGGATAAAACTGATGCTAACTTGATAGAGAAGTGCGAGCTCCCCACGTTTTATCTGGCCACTTTCTTCAATCACTCCGCAATTGCTGTAGCCAAGTTTTTAAGGTAGGTTGGAATGTTGGAGTTTTCGGGTATGTTCATCTATTGATTTTTTACTGCTTCGGGAAATTTCGTGCATCGTTTATCGGTTACCCCAGAAACAAAAGCTCACCAATGTGTCAAAAACTAACTTATAACAAGAATCATCATAATTTCGTCATATAAACACACTCTCAGTACTTCTTACCGAACAGAATCATCTGGAACTGGTCGTATAAAGAGATTACACCAGCACTAGCAACACTTCTGAGGATGTTAGCGCCGCAGCCTTTAAAAAGGGACTTGATACCCTCCGCAGCAACGATCTTCTCAAATGCATCCAACGAACCTTTGTACTTAACAGCCTGACCAGAGGTCATCATCATGCGTCTTCTGACGGTATCCAATGGATAGCTAGCAGTGGAAGCACTTACAGTGACAACCCAACCAAGAGCAAAGGCAGCAAGGAAAGATCCTTCCAGCTTTCCTGTAAGTACCGTTGGTTTGAGTGAGTCAAATAAACCAAAGTACAAACCTCTGTACACAACAATACCAATAACAGAAGGCATGAAACCTCTATACAGACCAACAACACCATCTGTCTTCAAAGTCTTCTTGTAAACGTCAACAAGACCGTTGTACTCTCTGCCACCACCGCCTTTTGATACGCTCTTTGCATCATTAGCCAATTTTGTTCTCGCATAATCCAAAGAGTAGACAAACAACAAACTAGTGGCACCAGCCATAGCACCAGAAGCAATGTTACCACCGAACCAGCGCCAATAACCCTCCTCTTTCTTGAAAGCAAACATCTTTTTGAATTTATCCTTGAAGGCAAAGTTCAAAGCCTGTGTTGGGAAATATCTGATCACGTTGGCTGTATTACCTCTCCAGAAGCTGATAAGACCTTCTTGGGCCATTGTTCTGCTAAAGCAGTCGCCAATACCTTTGTATCTTTTAGCCAAACGCCCCTGTTTGATCATCTCATCCTGGTTCTGGATCAACAACTTGACACGCTCAATTGGTGCCGCTGCCGACTTGGAGATGGCAGCAGAGACACCTCCCATGAGGAAATCAGTAAGGAAGTTGTCAGACATTGTGGGTATGTTTCTGTCTGTCTATGTGTTAAAATCTACAGAAGATTGGGTTGATCGCACGAAAGCAAGAGGGGATTGGTGGAGCTTTTATGGGTTGGGGTAGCAATCAACCAATCTTATAACCTTTGTGTGAGGGCACTCATTACGGGGAACTTAAATCGAAACTGTTGGGAGAGGGGGAGGAAACAAAGTTGTGACGAAGCGGGTTACAACGGAAAAGCTCTCTCGGTGTCCTACATTTGAAGGACTGAATGGAGGTATTTCGTGCATTATTGTATCGGTAATACAAGTCGTCATCACATTAAGTTCTTAACAACGTAAGTAACGACAATTGGCATGGATATGACCAAGAGAAGGTACTGTAACATTAGGTAGAAGCTAGTACAGTCCATCTGGGTCTTATCCGGGACCTGGGGGCTTGTTAGGGATGCAGTAAAATAGACTTGTGTTGTCATACTCGGGAGAGCCCAACTGATGCAAATGACAAACTTCAAAATGGAATCATCTTGATCTATCCAGCCAGCCTTTATGAGCCTTTGGACCCATACCACGCCAAGAATTGGCATTACACAAAGTCTCAAAACAACCAGAATCACTGCACTCTTCTAGAACCCTGGTACTAGATTCCCAAAGTTCGATATAGCAATACAACTACCCAAAAGAAGCAATGCCATGGGTACCGAAGCTGCACCAATATATGAAGTATAATCCATGATAAAGTTCAATGGGGGTAATTCATCTGGTGCATTAGGCATCGTAACTGAGGTCTTAACGAACAGCGCCTTGACCCATGGAATGAATGCAAGAATCAAACTAATGATCAGTGCTAAGCTACAAAGACGTAGGCAGTTCTAGATAAAGAATGAAACGATCGAGAGATGATATCTTTGTAAGAAAGTTCGGGTCGTGTTCTTAATATCTGATGAAGTGACGCCTGCTTCCGTTGTGAGAATGCGTGCTAGTCTTGTTCTGTTTGACTCATCTGACCTAGATGCATCGGCCTCTGAGTATTCATTAATAATATCTTCCACTGTCTGTGACGGTAAACGACGAAGATCGGCCACACGATGAATTGACCTCAAAGATGATACAGTACTAGCCGAAGATCTTATAGTGCTGGTTCTTGAGATGGCATATCCATCGCGCGTACTTGATGAGCGGGAATGAGTTGATCCCCTTGACATTGAAGGTCTCATAGAGTTCACTGTGCTCAGACGACGTCTTAGTAGGTCCTCTGTTAGTGCAACTGGTTTGGGTTGCTCCGAGAGCTCTGGTTGTTCTGAAGAGTCAACTGAATCAACGTCTGAATCAGCGTCAGAGTCGATAACTGGTGATCCTGATAAGGCATCCGTAGGAGCCTCCGGTTTCGTCTCCTCGTTACTGTTCTCTATAGATGAAGAGGAATCTTCTTTCGGTATCTCATGTTCCGATTTTTGTTGCGATTCTTCATCCCCTGAATCCTTGAAATCATATTCAATTAATCTGAATCCACCAAGGTTGAAGAGACAAAGCATGAACATTGCGAGAAAAATGATGACATGGGCTATACCCTTTTCACCTTGCTCAGGCGTCAATATTAGGCCTGTGTCCATGGTTTGGATATATGCAATTGGGATATCTGAAATATTTGGAAATATACCTCCAGCAAAGATACCACCAGTCCATTTCTTCGGTACTGGAAAGAACGCTTTCACTATTGCAGCACACAATGCTCCTGTTCCAAAGATGATAATTGCTGTGAGACAAATCACGCCAATGCTCTTGATATCACTGCCCTCCACGTTTGCCGCCACTTTGTTGAAAGTAAGACACGAAGGGAGGACAGTTAGAATGATGTCTAGTTGTGTCCACAGTAAGCATGTTTTTTCTTCGCAAGAAAGAAGCCTGTGATGAGGATGAGTTAGATCTTGATGATAGGCTTCACAGCCGACCATATTACGGCTCCAAGTGGGATATGCATATTATATTGCTTCTCTATACTTCAACTCTCACTTCTACTCCCGGTATCTCAAACTCTCATCGTTTGTAGTGTTCCACTAGGTTGAGAACAGTTGAACAAGGGAGAAGGAAATTAGCAAGACACCCGCCTCATATATCGAATAGGGCATCGTTTCCCGGGGTGTTCCCGTCGGACAATTTAAAATTTTGTCCGACAGTTTGTCTTGCTGGACACACGATGGGGGGGCACAGGGACATACAATAAACCCGTTCACTAAATGGCAGAACATGAGGGGCCCCAACAAGCCCAAGAGACATCAAAAGGACAAAGAAAGTTGGGGGGACAGCCAAATCATGGCAGCTCCCAAGCTCAGCTTTTCAAGGAGTCGATCCCATTTTGTGTGAGAGTGTGCTCCCAGTATTAGCATCGACGTACAAAGAGTTTCAACTGTTCAAATTGCTGCCGCCATTTGTAAGAGCGCTGAGTGCCGCTAACTCAGGCACACAAACACAGGCAAGGTCAATCCACTGGAGGGTCCCAAGAGGAAGAGCCTACAGGAATAGGTACGCACAGGCCAAAAATCTGGTGAAGGCTTTGAACGGCACTATCAAGGACTACAGACAGATGAACGAGGATACGCGGTCTAGGCGACAGCGCCTCAAGGACTTGGTGAAGACGACAAGAGAAGTCTACATCCCAACCTTATCAAACACAATCTCGCAGTTTGCCAATGAGGCCACAACAAGGGCGCTTGGGCATCCAGGCAATGAAGATGTTGTACTGAACAGAAATGTCAGAGGCGCACAGGTGGTTCTTTACCCACATTTCACAAGGGTAGATGGCGATTCCACTTATTATACACAAGCACATGGTTGGGTTTACTCAACAGAGGGATCCTCGAGAAAGAAAAGGCTCATATTGGCGCTTGCAAAGCAGCTAGCGAAGACAAACAGCTCTACCATGACTGATATGACTGCAATCCAACTGGATGAGCAATTGAACAGTCTAAATGACCACACAGAGTCTGATTCCGTGACGTCCTCTGCGCCCGATTACGGCACTTTAAAGAGAGCGAGCACATCTTCCAGTGCAACCTCTGATATTTCAACGGGTTCCAACACATCGACTAATGATGAAGTTGTTAAAGAGCGCATTGCTGCTTTTGTGAACAAGTCGGTTGGTAATGCTGAGTTGGTGATATCGGTTGGTGGTGAAAGGCGTGATCAACTCACAGTGGTGGAATTATTAAGTGATTCCAACGGAAACTTCAACACTGACGTGGTGACCCCTTACAAGCCATCATTTATCCAGGTATCTCTCGCAATGGATGATAAGATATTTGCTTTCAGAGACACAATCTTCCCAGGATCGTCCAACTACGCAGTAATTAGTGACATTGACGATACAATCAAGCGTACAGGGGTCTGTGGCGATAAACGGAGTCTCTTTAGAAACATTTTTGCTGATAATATTGAGACATGGGAAATTCCGGGTGCTGCTGACTGTTATCGCTTCTTGGATCAAAGATTTGATGTCTCCTTTTTCTACGTCTCTAACTCACCATATCAGTTATATGGAAACTTAATCAAGTTCCTTGAGATATTCGAGTTCCCAGAAGGTTCTATGTATTTGAAAAAGTACACTGGTTACTTTCTCAACTCTATTATGGAATCATCACACACAAGAAAGAAGGCACCATTGGAGAGAATCTTACAACACTACCAAGAGAAAAACTTCTTCCTAATTGGTGACACATCCGAACAAGATTTAGAAGCATATGTTGATATTGCAAAAAGATATCCTCAAAGAATAAAGGGTATTTACTTACGTGTTGCCGAAGGCTCCATGTCCACGGGGACCTTCAAGACGCTTAGTGATATCATCCATAAAAGAAGTGTACCACTAAATGAAACTCCAGAGACTATTCAAATCAAGTTTCAAGAACTTCAATCAAGTGAACAAAATCTTATTGACTTGGATGATGATCTTTCACCAGAAGTCACAGATGAGCAGCTTGTAAACTTAGAAAAGGAATCTGAGAAGAAGGCTGATAAGGTTGATAAATTGGGGCAAGGCTTGGAAAAGGGCTCAAGTGATGACTTCTTTCCAAATCAGCAACTTTCAGGGGATCAGGCGACTCTTGATTCAACTACACGCACTCCTCCTGCGCGTAAGGTTCCACCTCTAATCCCACAAAAACCATCCTTCTTACGATCTGGGCCGTCACTTGCAGCATTTTCCGTCCCATCATCTGCAAGTTCCATATCATCGGCTCCACCGCTCCCAAGGCGCCCTGCTGCTGCTACTCTGCCTTCAAAGCACAATGTTAGCAGTGCCCCTATTCCAAGTTTCAACTCAAATGGCTCGCTTAACACTGAAGAAACAGTTGACTGGATCGGTAGGTTGTTGACTTCGTTACTTGTGTTGCAAAAGGCTGGCAGTGTCAGATTGAGGCTCTTTACCGAATTTGCTGACATTCAAGAGGAAATCGCAAACACCGTAAAAAATAAGGAATAGTAATGACGAACATGAAATGACAAAGTCATACAAGCTACAAGTACTTTGCTATAATAGAAGAACAAAAACGACATATCATGATACTACCGGTTATCAACTTAGTAGCTGTTTTTAGGACTTTCCCAAGAGCTGTGTGGTTATACAAAGAAGTTCATCACAATGTATCGCAACGGGATCGGAAAGAGCATGACATATGCAAAGATGGAATGAGGCACGTATGAAAGGATCAAGCAGAAGTTTCAACTATCACAGATTCGGGTTTGTGCTCCTCCTGTGTGGTTTCCACCTTCTTCTCCTCTTGTGCTGGTTCTGCATCAATGACCTCATCATGTTTCACCTCTGACTTCAACTCCTCGGCTGATTCTTCTGGGATTGTCTCAGGCTTGACATTTTCAGCTCCAAGCTTCTCCTTTGCTTCAGCCATCTCAAAAGTTACATTAGAACCATCACCATAGTCCTTAATATTCTCATCTTCTGGTTCCAAGGCTTTCTTGAACTCAGACATGTCAAATGCATCGCCTTCTTCCTCTTCGTAGTAATTATTCTTGTTGAGGAACTTCTGTTCGAAAATTTCTCTACCGTTGAGTTTAGTCTTCTCCTTCTTCTTGTCGTTGAGCTTCTTGATCTGGTTTTCCTTCTTCCAATTCGTGAAGGTCTCTAACGTGACTGGTATCAATCCAGTCTTTGGAATCTTTTCTCTCTCTGTCTCAATGAACTCCTCCAAAGTGATCTTAGGTTGACTGTCAATGGCCAACTTCTCTAATCTCTTCTGCTCTTTGGTCTTTAGCACGAAGCCTTCTGGCAGCGAGTGTTTATATTTACATTCTGAGCCGCCATTTGGACAAACCCAGAACCAACCGTACTTTTCGTTCTCCACAGCTTCGATAAAGAACTTACAAACCTTGTCTGTGGTGGTCTGTACATTTCCGTGCTTCGAGGTGATAACGGAACGCAACTTCTCTTCATCCCAGTTGTCCATAGTGTCGGCCTCCTTTTGCTTTCTGTCATCGGTGTACAAGTCCTTCTTGGTGGCTTTTTTGCCCACATCCATGTCGTGAGAAAATTTACACTTGGCACCTCTTGGGCACTTACCATCTCTGAATAGGACACACAGGACGGACTTTGGGTCAACTCCAAATGGAACCTTTTGTTGAACAACAGAACTCATCAAGGCCAACGCTTCAGCCTTTGCGAACTCAGCAGCCTTCTTCTCCTGGGCTCTACGCTGAGCCATCTCCTTCTCTCTCTTGGCCTGTGCGGAGCTCATCACGGTCGACTCAATTTCCCTGGCGAGTTTCTGCACCTTCGACGACTTGTTCTTCTGTTGACAGAGAGTTAGTAGTCTTGTGATGAGCTGTGGTATATAACCGGAGTACGTACGTTCTTCATACCGAACGTCTTGTCAGCAACGACCTTTTTGACATCCTTCTTCTGTCCCTTATCTTTGTTTCCCTTCTTTGGTGGCATATTGGATATATATCAAGTATTCCTCTTCGGTTCTTTGGAAGTATTATAAACTCGTCGAACGCTCTCCTGTTCTACGTCTGGAGCTTCTTTTTTTTTCCACCTGTGTTGTATGCGCCCACTGAAAAATTTTGGTTGAAGTTCGCGATAATTTCCTTTTTTGGTCAAAAATCTACAAAAGTACGGAACCGATAGGTGTCAATTGCTTCTTTACATCAGTTCTGTTTGTTCTTGAAAAACCTTTCTTTTGCAAGACTCAATGGTTCTCTCAGTTTGGAGATCTTGAGCAGAATCCAGCGGAGCATTGGGAATGGCAAGACTGTTCCTAAGAACCACGCCATGGTGGCGGTGTCACCTCTGTGAACCTCTGTATAAGTTCTCTTCTTCTTGATAGCTCTCTCAACGTCGTTGACAACCTTCTTAGAATACGCAGAGACAGCCATTCTTGTGGAATCGATTTGGAACAACGGTTCGTTCTTGCCGTTGTAGTAGACCGAGTCTTTACCTGGGATGAAGTTTGGAGTGTCAAAGATCTCTGTGTCAACAGACCCGGTCACAACATTGACAACATTGATTCCCAAATCGCCGCATTCGACAGAGACAGCCTCTGCAAGCATGCTAAAAGCTGTCTTTGAGGCCCTGTACGTGAACAAGAATGGCAATGGTAGGTGTTTAATAATACTGGAGGTGAAAGCAACCGTTGATCCACTCTGGATCAAGATCTTTTGGAAGGACTGGATCACTCTGATAGGACCAATGACATTGGTGTTGAAGTTTGACTGGATAGCCTCCACTGGGACATCCAAAATAGAACCAGCATGGCCTAAACCTGCATTCAAGTAGAGAAGATTCAACTTACCATCGTTGTCTTCCAAGATAAAGTCTCTGGCAGCATCAACACTTTCCTGGTTGGTAATATCCAACTGAATAATATGAACTCCCTTGTCCTTCAATGGACCCATCTTCTCGACTCTACGGGATCCCGCATAAACCTTCCATCCTCTTGAGACAAACTCGAGAGCCAAGTAGCAACCGATACCCGAAGAAGCACCCACGATGAACACCGCCCTCTGTGACATTATATAATTGCTCTAACTGTTTTGTTGCAATATTCGCAATCGTAAAAAATGCACAAGAGGGGTGATTTACGAATCCTTTTATATAAAGTAGAACACGGGGCTTGTTGTTATTGCCCGTGCTTGTTCGGGCCGTGCGAGGACCGACTAATTCCGAGAGTATTATTAGATCGTCGTAGATATGCCATCAAGGCCCACCCCCCTCTCTCTCTTCTTTAAAATGCTCCTAGTGATGTACAGTAACTGTAAAGTTAACGAACGTATCCAAAATCCATATCTGTATCCGTACCTGGGGTTATCTGTGATGGAGGTCCTATACTGGATGTCTCGATGTTTCTGGCAATGCTGCGAATACCAAGCATCTCTTAAGATGGAGAAATAGCCTTTGATAGTTGCTATATTCTTATTTAGAACAATACATTACCGAGTGAATTGTTTGCATTATGCTGTCTATTTATCTAGATCGGTTTTTTTTTTCTCTTTTTTCTCTTTTTGAACCAATCTTATTAATCGCTCATCTCAGCTAAATCTTCCTAAATCCGTTTGAGCTCTCCATCACAATAGACTTATCAATTCTTCCACAGATGATGGCATATCCTCTTTGTAACTTCTCGTGTGGTGCATCAAGGCTCATTTCACCAAATATGAATACATCACCATCGGCAAACCCCTTCAAATGCTCCACTGGTTTCTTTATAATAATCTCCATCGATGTACCTTGGAAGTTGGAGATTGGATTGAGTAAGATCTTCGGTTCGTCATATGTATCAAACACCTTCTTCAATGTTGCAGCATGGAGCTGGAAGCCTTTGATAAGACAACGTTGAATATCATCTTCTGTCCCCAGTGTGGGTGAAGAACCACTCGGACCAAGCACTCTCTGCAAGACATTGAATTGATGTCTGACCTCCTTTTTTAAGTCTTTCGTAAATGGATCTCTCTTCTGAGTTCTCTTTCCATCCGTCTTGATCAGCGTGTTGTAAGCGTTAAGAATTGTGAAGAAATCGGAGACATCTGACACTATGGACTTATCAAATTCCTGATGAGTGATATGATTGGCTAGAGACCTTGGTGTGATCACCTCCATCATAGAAATGATCTTTGACAGTTCATTGAAGCAGTTCATCTTTTTGGAATGAATCAGTGAAAGGAATAACGATAGTTTTGACAACTTTGAAGAGAATTGAAACTTGACGAGCTCGTTAGTATCTTCTGTGAAGAAATAGTCGTCCTCTCTAATGATGAGTAAACCGAGATAGTACAGCTTGCTCATTGAGTTGATAACATTATCCTGATTAGGTGGTGTAAGAAATATCAAATCGGTGATACGGAAAGGAAGCTTCATCGATAGCACTATATGGCAGATCAATGACTTGTTCAAAATCTCGAGATGGAAGAGCGACAAGACATCCTCTTCTCTTTGTAACAAAAAGTATTTGGAACCAGCCATATCTAGCACTGACATGTGCTGCTGTATCTTATTCTTATTGGTGATCTGTGTTTCCAAGTAGTTCAACCCATTGGCATCTGTCATTTCCACTTGAATGAGTCCACTGTCAACAACATATTTCACCCTGTGAGGGATGCAAAGCAAATCACTTGATGAAGTTGTGATTAGTACCCTTCTATGGCTTTGGTTGGTTGTGTATTCCTTCATATCCGTGATAATTGAAAAGTTCCTGAGGGGTGAGTGGTCGTTCAAGAGTTGTGAGAACTGAGTGACTTCAGATCTCATGGGTATTATCACAAGGATGTCATACATTTCAGTCAGCGTATCAATTTCATGGAGTTTTTTAACAAGTTTCACCATTTCTATGTGTGTTTGGTATACCGATGGGGACGCTGCCATGTAGTAAAGGTCAATAGGTGGTGATGACACCAAATCCAAGACATTGACAGAGTAATCAAACGCCTCGATGTATTCCTTGTATAAATTCACCTGGAAATCACTCTTTAGCGGAACTATGAGCCTGGTACTCACTTTTATCTTTCCCAGCAGGGCTAAAAAAAAATCTGAATTGAGAGTACGGTCATCGATATTGTCCAACAGAACAAAGTCATATTGGGCAAAGGAAGCAGCAGCTCCTGAAGATGCCAACAAGTGTAACGCCACATCATAGGTGATCCACATGGACTCTTTACCTACTTGTGGGAACCGCGAGTCATATATGGAGTCGTTATATGGTAAATCACTGAACCAGCGGGCATTGGTGGTTGTGTCGTCGCTCACCATGGCCAGCGTGGTGCCCTTCACTTTCAGGAGAAGTTTCGCCACTGGAACGATCCCCATTCTCGGTAAAAGGGTCACCGAATGGTTTTCTATACTGTATAATAGCCTCTCAACATGCTCCTCGGCAAATTCCCTCGTGTCCATTACCGAGTTATATATATATATCTTTCCCTCCAAAAAGGATATACGAAATCAAACTCCTACTCCCACCAGCACCACCCAAGATAAAGAGAAGTTGAAGAAATGTCCCCACCCCCACCAAAAATAAAAACATCCGGGTAACCCCCCGATGAGCTCCTGTGCTCAGAACAAAAAAGGAAAAAAAAAAGAAAAGAAAGAAATAATAAATAAATAAAACAAAAAAAAAATTTTCTTTCAATCCTTCTCTCTTTCAACTGCTTTTAGACATCACAAAACAAAAAACAAAAAATGTCATACGGCAACTACGACAGACAGGGCGGTTACAACTCCGGTTACCAGCAAAGAGGCGGTGACTACAGAGGCGAGAGAGGCTCTGACAGAAACTTTGGTTACAGAAACGATGACAGAAGAGGTGGTTTCGGTGGCCGTGGTGGTGACAGAGGTGGTTTTGGCGGTGACAGAATGGGAAACCTTGGTGACAACTTGCACGCCCAGGACTTTGACTTGTCCACCTTGCCAAAGTTTGAGAAGAACTTCTACCAGGAGGATGCCAAGGTTACCGGCCGTTCCCAAGAGGAGGTTGATGCCTTCAGAGCTGAGCACGACATGAAGTGTTATGGTACTGACATCCCAAGACCAATTCAGGACTTTGACGAAGCTGGTTTCCCAGACTACGTTTTGAGTGAGGTTAAGGCTCAGGGTTTCCCAAAGCCTACCGGTATTCAGTGTCAAGGTTGGCCAATGGCCTTGTCCGGTCGTGACATGATTGGTATTGCCGCCACCGGTTCCGGTAAGACTTTGTCCTACTGTTTGCCAGGTATTGTCCACATCAACGCTCAGCCACCTTTGGGCCGTGGTGATGGTCCAATCGTTCTTGTTTTGGCCCCAACCAGAGAGTTGGCTGTCCAGATTCAGACTGAATGCTCCAAGTTTGGCCGTTCTTCTAGAATCAGAAACACCTGTGTCTACGGTGGTGTTCCAAAGGGTCAACAGATTAGAGACTTGGCTAGAGGTTCCGAAATCTGTATTGCTACCCCAGGTAGATTGATTGACATGTTGGAGTCTGGTAAGACTAACTTGAGAAGAGTCACCTACTTGGTTTTGGATGAGGCTGACAGAATGTTGGACATGGGATTCGAGCCACAGATTAGAAAGATCCTTGAGCAGATTAGACCAGACCGTCAAACTTTGATGTGGTCTGCTACTTGGCCAAAGGAGGTCCAGGCTTTGGCTCGTGACTTTTTGAAGGACTACATCCAGGTTACCGTCGGTTCCTTGGAGTTGGCTGCTTCCCACACTATCACTCAGCTCGTTGAGGTTATTACGGAATACGAGAAGAGAGATCGTATGCTGAAGCACTTGGAGGCCGCTATGGAGGACAAGTCCTCTAAGGTTTTGGTGTTTGCTTCCACTAAGAGAACTTGTGACGAGATCACTAAGTACTTGAGAGATGATGGCTGGCCAGCTTTGGCTATTCACGGTGATAAGCAGCAACAGGAGCGTGACTGGGTCTTGAACGAGTTCAGAACTGGTAGAAACCCAATCATGGTTGCCACTGACGTTGCTGCTCGTGGTATCGGTATGTGTTTTTTTTTTCTTTTTCTTTTTCTTCCCTTTTTCTTTTTTGTTTGATTAACTACTTTGCAGTTCTTTGATCTTATGATATTTCATAGACAAGTTGATGAATGTGAGAAGCTGGTTCTTCTGATGATTCATCGAGGTATTACCTCACTAACGTTATATGTTTTTTTTTCCACAAATTCTTTGTGATGAAAACGTTCTCGAGCCCTGATTCGTATCCGCGATGATAGTTAAAGTTGTATGATGAACCAAATTGGGAGTGTATCTTTATGTTTTCGATTAAGCATGAAGCACTGAGAAGGTGAAAGCATTGTTTCCGTTTTTTGGCGTATGTTTTTGTTTTTAAGCTGAAGCTGGATGATGATTGTGTAATCATCACAGAGGTTGATCCTCTTATATCCCCTTGCTGGTCAGCTTTCACAAATAAAATCGACCGATGATGTGCTTTCTCTTTTCCTGACATTGAAAGGACCCAGTTGGGTCCCTCTTGTAATGTCAAACGCTCTCTATAAATTTCATCTATAACTCTAAATACATCCATTCCATACCCACGGAACGATATCAGTAGTGATTTCTTGTTTTGGCCTATCCCTCATATATCAAAGAACCAAGAGGTAAATTCTTCATCATTAGCAGAGGATAGCGAGCCTTTGAATAGATTTACTAACACTTTTTTTTTCAGATGTTAAGGGTATCAACTACGTTATTAACTACGACATGCCAGGTAACATTGAGGACTACGTTCATCGTATTGGTCGTACTGGTCGTGCTGGTACTAAGGGTACCTCCATCTCTTTTTTCACAGACGCTAACTCCAAGTTGGGTAACAACTTGATCAAGATTTTGAGGGAGGCTAACCAAACCATTCCAGACCAATTGATGTCTTACCAGAGAGGTGGTTTCGGTGGTGCTCACCCACGTTACGGTGGCCGTGGTGGTAGAGGTCGTGGTAGAGGTCGTGGTGGTTACGGTGGTGGTAGAGGCCGTGGTGGCTACGGAGGTAACAACTACGGTGGTGGTTACTAAATGTGGTATTTGAAGGGTTTTTTAATTATATCATAGAAGGTTTATTGCTTTAGAATTTGATTTGTCATTCCATTTATATTCACTTAATTTACGAACTCACTCGGCTGGGTTCATCGCTTTGTTTAATACAGCGTAGTTATATTTTTTCTTTTGGTCTTCGCACTGTGGGCGAACCTGGTGATGAATGCTTCAGATATTAAATTCTTTGACATTTTGAATAACACTTGGACTTCTAATATGAGAAGATAGATATCACAATATATGTATTGTATTATTGGTTTCCATTATTTTATACGTATTTATAGATTTTCGGAATATAATTTTTTTTAATTCTAGTACTTTCTCTAAAATAGATATCTCCAATTTTGTACGTAAAAATTGTAGAACAGAAAAGGAGTTGAATATCGAAAAAATAATACTTCAGAACCTAATTGATGCTATTCATTCTTTTTTCTTTTCTTCTATAGACAGATGTATAGTCTATTGTGGAATTTATGGGTGATTCTCCATTTTAAAGTTATTGCGAGCGTAGATTTGCGAAGGGAGGAGTATAAAGATTTCTTAGCCCCAGAGTACTCTTTGAAGTTCTCCGAAGGAATAGTTATAACAATCCCAAATACAGTTAAACACTAAAGGAGGACAATACAATAAGAAAATAAATATAGATAACTTCTCCATTATTATAGTTTCTATTCAATTCACTCTTATTTGAGTTTCAGTAATTGTGCTAACTCTGAGTAACAACAAGCTGTTGCAAGTGCTCCATAAAGCTTTGCAAGTTGACATCATCAGTCAAGATGGTAGCACCAGTATCCGCCATATTGGCACTGTTGTAAGTTTTTGTTGGGTTAAGTTTAGAGTATAAGAATCTTGCCTGTGATCCTCCTTCTTCAGTATCGATAAATCTTGGCAATGGGAACCTGTCAACCAATAAACTTGCAGCTTCCAGACGCGGTTGTTCCAAGAAGTCCTTAAAAGATGCATACTCTGGATCATCTTGATATCCTTCATTTCTCCATGCAGCGACAGTGGCGCCGTGGAATATTAGGATGTGGAAGAAAGTATCCAGTAAAAGAATACGCTCAGGCTGAATTGACAATGAATCCAACAGAACAGGTTCACCTTCTTCAGAATCTTGATCAAACGCTGTTAATGTAGGTTGGATCATGATCAATGAGTTCGTTGTGTCCTCTGTGTTGAATACGTGTCTGTAGAATACCGTTTCATCAGGTGAATTGTTGAACAGTTGCAAGAATTGAGATCTTCTCAAATGGTATATGAATTGTGGAAACAAAGTGAATTGGGCAGGACAACGGAAGCTTCCTGGATCACTTTTGTGATATTCTGCAAAGTTCCTCATCAAGCCTATAAGAATCTTATCAACCCATGGTATCACATCTGCAGTGTCTTCTTTAAGGACCTTATCAATTACAATACGAGTAACGAGCACTGCAGCAGCTTCTTGATCAAACGAATATGACAGATCAACAGCATTCATTGGTCTCTTCACGGTAGTAACCTTTAATCTTGTTGAGGTATCAGGATGTTGGTAGTAAGTGATAAATTGTATAGTGGCGAAGTCGATATTACCCAAGGAGTCTCTTTCTGGAGATTTTTCACAATCAAACACAATGGCGTATGTGTGATTCGGTCTCACACTAGATAATTTCCATGCACTCGTTTTAGAAACACCGTATTGTAACGTTTGAGAAACGAAATGGTTATCTCTGTTAAGCGAAACACCATGGCCCAAAAAACCTGCAATTTTTAGCTGCTTGGAAGTCTTGACTTCTAAAGTGGCATTCAGTCCCATACTAAGTTGGTCCCATTGATCTTTTGCAAAGAACCTCTGTAGTGATTGTTTGAAAATCGAAGTTGTAAAGGAATCTGCAAGGACAACCACACCTCCGGTTTCGCCACACAATTCTTCCATCTCATACAATCCAACCTGGTCATAAGCTCCGATGAACAAATTGACAATGGTGCCATTTTCAGAGCATTCCTTTGCAATATTCTTGTAGAACTGTTTGGCCGATTTATAATGCTTAGCCTCCTTAGATTCAATCATATGGTGTGATCTGATTGGCTCCCTCAGAGGTTGGCCAACGATGAGACCAGGACCATAAGTACACGGTCCACCATTGAACAGGATGACATGCGCACCTTGCATTGGAAAGGCAGCTTTCGCAAGAGAAGAAGCGACCCTGAGAGCCACACCTGTGGATCTCAATGAACGTTCGTTGGATTTATACTTCCACGAGTCCATCTTCATAGATTCCAAAATCATTTCAAATGAGTATTCTGCCCTCGCAGCAGGTTGAACAAACCTGGATGCTGCTCCTGGACCCATATTTGGGTTGCGCGTCTGGCTGGAGATAAATCCCAAACTTGTTGCAATGTCATCGTGTGAATATTCCTTCTTACCGTTGAACACGAATGACCTCAAGCCTTCAGATCCCAGCTCGTACAGTCTCACATTCTTATCATACGAAATGATAGCCACCATTGAGTCTGCTGGGACCAAGTTGATGCTCAACATCAGACTTTCTCTCAATGCTTCGAAATCATCCTCCGTAAGACACGTATCCACGACAAAGACGAAGACTGGACCCGACGTTACGTTATCTCTAGGAATGATGTACTCTACCGTGGTGCTCTGCGGGTCACATATCACAGGCAGCTGTTCAAGGACAGCCGGAGGCAATGGATTGTGAGATTGGCACACTGGGCAGATCCACGACGAATTGTTATTCACAAGCGTAGCAAAAGGGTTGAGAACAGCACCACAAGGTTGACGACACACCAGAGGAGAACCACGAACGAGAGGGAGGTCATCACGCTGCTTTAAAGGCGTGTATAGCGCTCCCAATGGCACTGATAACCGTGATTGGGCAATCTTGGTTGTCGGCACTGCGTTCCACGAGAAGCGTACGCCATCCACGTCCTCCATTGCGAGGAAGTCCTTGGTAGCGCGGTTAGTAAAGTGACCATGCTGAATCTAATGAAACTAATCCCACATACTGAATCCATTGTTTTGGCGAGTTATCTGTATTTTTGGCTTATTGTTTACTTTTATCTCGAGGCTCAAGTTTGTTTGAATTTCCACGCCCTAACAAATTCCACGACGCCTGGTAGATTTCCCAAAATGTGAAAAATTTTACCGCTTTGAACAACTTACCACCCACCTCCCAGGTAACAATATATCCAAAACAAGACGAAATATTCCAATGAGTAAGTCATTCCACAGGATCCTTTAGATTCACTGACAGGATGATGAAGATTAATTTTACTGCGTTATCGTCTTGACTGGACCGTTTAACTACGACTCCCTGAAAAGAACTATACAGATTACTCTGACTGTTTCCCCCCTCTTCCTCTGGATCCTTCTTTTTTCTCTTGCCTCATACTAACAGTACAGGATGCTCAAGCGTGTGATTGGGAGAAGGTTCTATTCGCTCAAGTTTGAGGATGAAGCATTGGAATTCGCCAACAGGAAGACTACGATAAAGGGGAATCACGGCTGGTACTATCCGCCATTGTCTTCCTTACGACAGCTAAACCCATTGCGAGTTCCAGAGTTTCGAAAAAAGTTCGAAGGCTTTCCATGGCCTGAGAATAAGCGTTTGGATGACGAACATTCCCTCGAAGGCCGGATCCACAGTATCCGGAAATCTGGCAAGGGAATGGTATTCATCGATCTCTTTCAAGATTCTCAGAAAGTTCAATTGGTGTTGATGAACAAGTTGATTGGTTGTTCTAAGGAAGACTTCAGTGAATACATTGAACAATTCAAGAAGGGTGACCACATATCTGCTACGGGGTTTCCTGGTGTAACGAATGTTGGTGAACTATCACTAAAATTGACCAAACAACCCCAAATGGCCAGTCCCATAATGCATCCAATCCCACCAAAATTGACAGATCCTGAAAAGAGACATCATAACAAAGTTGTTGATTACCTGGTGAATAGTCGATCGAGGGATTTGATCATTGCGCGGAGTAAAATCATGAGACTCCTTCGTGACTATTTCGAAACTAATGGGTTTGTTGAGGTTGAGACGCCAATCGTATCATCCAACTCCAATGGTGCAAATGCCACACCCTTTGCTACCTCTTCTAAACACATTAAGAAGGGTGATGCACCACTAGAGTTGCAACTCAGGGTTGCGCCTGAGCTTTGGCTCAAGAGACTTGTAATTGGTGGGCTCGACAAGGTTTTTGAAGTGAGCAAAGTGTTTAGAAACGAAGGGATTGACTCCACGCACAATCCAGAGTTCACTACAGTGGAGTTTTATCGAAGTTTCACCACTCTGGAGGATTTGATTTCGATGACTGAGTCTTTGTTTCAACATATTGCCAAAGGAATGTCATCATTTTCTCTAACAAAGGCCAGAAGCGAAAAGCTCTTGAACACCAAGTTCAAAAGATTGGAATTCATTCCAGAAGTTGAACGTGCTAGTGGGTTACCGTTACCTGCAGAACTTAGTGAACAAGCACTGCTTGAGTATCTAACAGAGTGTGGAATCAATCCTCCAAAGGTGATGACCGTTCCACAATTGTTGGACAAACTGTCTTCCACGTATTTAGAACCACAGTGCATAGAGCCGACTTTTATTTATCATCAACCATCTTCCATGTCACCCTTGGCGAAGTCTGTTACGAAGTTATATGGCGATAGGGAGTTTGAAATTTCCAGACGGTTTGAACTGTTTATCGAGGGAAAAGAATTTGTCAATGCCTACGAGGAGGAGAATTCTCCTTTGGAACAATCGTCAAAGTTTTCCAAACAGCATGAAGACAAACTTCGTGACGAAGAGTCCCCAATCCCAGACCTTGCGTATGTTGAGGCTATGGAATGGGGCCTACCACCCACTGGGGGATGGGGAATGGGTATCGATAGGTTATGCATGTATCTCTGTCAGGAACAGAGAATCGAAGAGGTTTTGACTTTTGGTACATTACCAGATGTCGTTAGGCAATAAGAGAAAGAAGAGTGTATATATATATTTGATATTAAAATGAGTGTACGACGGATAAATGAATAATATTATGAATAAACTACATGTATGAAGAATGAATATGATTTCGTAAAGAGACTACTGTTCTTGTTTTTTTTTTTTTTTTTTTTTGTTACCTTAAAACAATCACTTCTATGTAATAACATCACCCTTCTTACAACAACAACTCCAATGGGTTCTCCACAACATCCTTCAATGCCTTGATGAAGTCACCACCCTTAGCACCGTCAATGACTCTGTGGTCAAAGGTACCGGTGATGGTCATCTTGTCGTCAAAGGTGAAGCCCAACTCGCTGGCCTTGTCCTCAACGGCAACTCTCTGGACGGTACCAATAGCCAAGATGGTGGCCTGTGGTGGGTTGATGATGGAGGTGAACATGTGGACAGCGTTGTTCATACCCAAGTTGGAGATACAGATAGTACCACCTTGGAACTCGTCTGGCAACAACTTGCCAATCTTGGCACGCTTACCCAAGTCCTTAACCTCAGTGCTGATGGCAGCAAGACCCTTGGAGTGGGCATCCTTCACGATGGGCGTGATCAAACCAGTTGGGGTGGCAACAGCAACGGAAACATCAACGTTGTTGTACTGACGGATGACACCCTCAGCCTCCAACCAGTGGGAGTTAGCCTCTGGGACACGACGAGCAGCAACGGCGATAGCCTTGATGAGGATATCGTTGATGGAGAGTCTGTAACGGTCGTTAGCAGCACCGTTGAGGGAAGCTCTCAATTTGAGCAACTTGGAGACGGAGATCTGGGAGGAGACAATGTATGATGGGTTGGTCTGGGTGGACTCGAGGAGACGCTTGCCAATGATACGACGCATGTTGGTGATTGGAATGTCCTCAAAGGTTGCGGAAGCTGGTGCAGCAGAAGCGGCAGCTGGTGCTGGAGCGGCGGCCTTTGCGGCAATGAGCTTCTCGACATCCTCTCTAATGATACGACCGTGTGGGCCAGAGCCAGCAACGTTCTTGAGGGAGACACCAGCCTCGAGGGCAAGGGTCTTGGCCAATGGAGAAGCGGTGATTCTGGAGCCGGAAGCCTTGGTAGCAGTTGGGGCTGGGGAAGAAGCAGCTGGAGTAGAAGCCTTAGCAGCGGCTGGGGCTGGAGCATCCTCCTTTGGAGCAGCAGCAGCTGGAGCAGCGGCGGCTGGAGCAGCGTCAACGGTGAAGTCAGCAAAGGCCTCAACGTCACCCTTCTCCTCGACGTAAACGGCAATTGGGGTGTTCACTGGAATGTCCTTGGTGCCGGCCTCAACCAAGATCTTGGCCAAGTAACCATCCTCCTGGAACTCAAAGTCCATCTGTGCCTTGTCGGTCTCAACCTCTGCGATTGGCTCACCTGGGGACAATTGGTCACCAACGGCCTTGTTCCACACGGCCAAACTACCCTGTGTCATGGTTGGAGACAAAGCTGGCATGCCAATGATGTGATGTGGTGGGTAGGATGACTTGAAACGGAGGCATCTGTGCAGAGCTGTTGTTAGTCCTCTGTGAAAAAAAAAACAAAAATAAACAAACAAACGATGAGGAGTATATAAAAAGAGAAAGGAAGACTTACCTGGCGACGGTGCGCACTGGAAGGGTTCTAGCGTAGGAGAGCATCGTTGTGTGTTGTTGATCTGTGTGGTCTTCCGTAAGGGCTCTTCACTGTTTAACTTTTGTTTTTTTTTTTTTTTTTTTTTTTGGGGAGAGGGTTTGATGG
>JAJMLK010000013.1:0-31793 GCA_030564145.1 Williopsis takata
AGAAGAAAAGTTGCCATTTTTTTGTTTTCAAGTCGAGCAGGGGGGGGGGGGAGGGAAGAGGCCAGCGAGGGCGGCACACAACACGCACAACACAGAGTAAAAAGTGGGGGATTTTCCCTTTGCCCCCGCCGTCGATCGGGCTCCAGTCCCCGCAGCGTCCGTTGGAGGAAATCACACAACCGAAAACGAAGAGAGCGATAACCCTCTAGTCCATTGCCCCCCCACCACCAGTTGATAGGGCACAGATAGACATATACACAAAAGAAAGGAATGACTGACCCAATCGAGGACCTCATGGATGGCCAGGATGCCCGTCTGGAGATCTACATCCGTATGAATGATGACATGGAGAAAGACTACTGCTTCTCAGTTGGCCTCAAGGACACGTTCCACGATCTGATCAAAATCTTCAAGGTTCTCAAGCTGTCTCTCAGACCATCCCCGTTCTACGAACAGATGCCAATTGGCTTTAAGATCTGTACTGATCCTGGTTACCTGACACCAAACGGTGGATTGTTGTTCAACTCCGATGCTGATAAACACGTTAAGAGCGTTGCCCTGGAGGATGTTATCAGCGATAAGGTCTGGCCTGGACAGCTGATCCTTCCTGTTTGGAGATTCAACGACATGACGTTGTACTCTATTCTGCTCATTTTGGGCACTTGGTTGTACACCGACTTACCAGATTACATCTCTCCAACACCAGGTATATGTCTGACCAATCAGATTTCGTTTATCCTTGCCAAAGTGCTGGCACACTTTGACTTGCCCAAGTTGGCTGCGGATATTCTCGAGGAGACTATTGTTAACAAGACCGGTATCACTTCCCAATGGATCTTCTTTGGCTTCCACTTGTTCAAATGTGTGATGATTTTCTTTGTGTTGTACTTTGGTATTTTCAACCCATACTCGATGAACCCAATCAAGAACCACCGTATAAACGCATCCGAGAAGTTGGACGAGTCAAAGAGACAGCAATTGATTTCTATTGGCTGGACTGGTTCTAGAAAGGCAACCATTGATGAATTTAAGGAGTTCTACAGGGAATCTGAGATTGAGAAGGTTGGTGGTATTGTCAAGGCTTCCAAGCTTCACATGTTTGATCGTCTCAATGCACCAGGTGTCAAACTTGGTGCAGGTGAAGGTTTCCAAACTCCACTGGGAAAGAAGGAGCAGGAGAAGGAAAAGGTGAAGGAGGAAAAGGATGAGTCAAAGTTCTTGCTTTCCTACGAATATTTCAGCGAGTTGGGTGAATTCTTTGAGCATCACTTGAACAACGAGTCAAAGGATATCAACAAGGACATCAAGAACTTTAGAAAGTTTGGTCCAATCGGTAACACAAAGAGAATTTTGGAGTTGGTTGAGAAGAGAAAGCAAGCTTCGTTGGAAGGCGCAAAGTAAAACAACAAAAGGTGTGGCCAAAAAAAAATAATACTTGACATTCCCTCAAGAAGAGCTGGGTATTCCAGGTACTAATCAATGTTAATGCTACAACTGTGTACAATATACAATTATCCGTCGTTGAATTTAGTTAATAGGGTTGTGGTTCAGTGCCACAACTGGACAGAAAGCGAAAAAAAATATTCTTCACTTCAATACTTCAATATGATAAATAGAGCATGGATAATTCCAGGAATATAACCTAGAAGTGTGAGGATGCAGTTGATGAGCAATGCCATACCGCAACCTGTTTCCAAAAACACACCTAGTGGTGGGAGGAAAATGGCAGCGATGATTTTGAAGATATCGGTGCATGTGACAGCCATGATTGTTGATTGGTTGTGACGTTTTGACTATGTGATGATGTGGTTATACGCGTGCCCAAAGCGCATCAGGGTTGCAAAGTGGGATTCAGCAAACCTTTTATGGTGCCAAGGTTGCTATTCCGATTGTGATCTCATAGAAAATAAATGTACGGTGCACAAAGCACAGCCTCATGAGTACAAAGACCCAATAATAGAACCCTTCATACAGAATTTCCACCCTTTGCATGCTTGAACAGCTTCATCCCCACCCAGCTCACCACACACCAGATCCACATCATAACTGGTATGCAGAGCAGTGCTAGGGAGTAGTAATTGGTGATACCCTCCAGTGGGAGCTGAACAACGTCAAAGAGAAGCAACAAAGAGAGGACGGTAACAGTCCATGTAATTGCAAGAAGTGTGAGTCCTGTTTTCATCCCGTTGGCCCTTCTCCCCTCTGATACCATTGATTATTCCAAGAGTTTGTTTGTTGTTGTTGGCCTTCGATCGGTTCTAGCGCTGAGGTAATAATAACGCTCGATTTGATGCGGTTGCTACATATAAAAAAGTTATAAGACATAAATGACAAAAAATGAAGTTATCACTACCCAGACAACTTGGCGAGAGCAATGAGAGCACTGTCCTCGACCCTGACACCCCAGGGCACGGCAACTTGTCCATCGAAAAACTCCTTGACGTCGTCAACACCTTCGAACTTATCCTGCTTGAAGAGTTCTGACAGCTCCTTCCATCTACCCAATACCAGTAGGATCGCATCACCTTCTGTGATCTTTGGCTCTGGTAGCTGCGGGTCTGCATGGCGATAGTAGTCACCGCTAGACACATAGAGGGTTTTTGTGTACCCGTCAGGATAACTTGACTGTGTAAATACTTTGGAAAATTTCGAAGCTATTCTCACATGGTAACCATAGGTGCTATTCACACCACTAGATTCGTATGCTTCCAATGGTGAAACAATCTTCTTTGTGGATGTGTCAACGGTGACACGCACGTTCAGTGGGACTTGCTGTGTTAGTTCCAAGTATTGTTCGTAACCAATGTTGACAAACTTAGTCTGTGTTAAAGGCTTGGACTTCTTCTTATTCAATGGTTTGGAAACTTTGCCCATATTCACCGTGAGACCTTCACGATACTTTGATTCACCAGTTGGTGCCATGAAGGGTAATCTTGTCAGCTTTGGGTAATCCTTTGCATATTGGAAGTTCTTCCAGAACTTCTGCTTGAACACAGTTTTGACAAGGTATGGAGGAGTGACAAAATACTGTAGTATAGTTGCAATCAGCATTGCATCGTCACTTATAACTTCCTTGCTGTCAAACTTGATCTTCTTCGAATCACCACCTTCTTCCTCTTCTTGGCGATCCATTATCACAATCTCACCAACATTGTATATGGTAGATGCTTTGGCAACCTGATACAGTATTGCTGTGGCCTGTTGCAGATTTGGAGCATTGGACCTACTTATCAGTGAGGTTGGAATGCATAGCGTGTAGTTCACTTGGGACATTGCGTGTATCGTTCGCTTTCCTGTACCAAGACTGGGGATTCCCATAGAGAAAGAGATGCGTACGATAGAAAAATTTTATGCGATGCCCGGTTACGCAGCCCGCGAATTTGTTTTGCTATGGGAAAGTGTTTATGGTGATTCTAAATAATGCTATAGCCTCTTATCCCAGAATTTCCTCCCACCAGAACTAGTTGTAGGTTGGATCTTGATCAGCTCTTCGTTCTCGTCCTCAATTTTGGATTTCACAACTTTCATGGTGAACTCCTCGCCTTTCTTATTACCGAATATGTATTTCCCATCGATGAGGTCCTTAATGACGAGTTCCCTAGTTCTCCCCAGAGATTCGATATCACCCACTCTCTCTAAAGTATCTTCCAAAAGCTCGTTAAACCCAGATTGTGAACAAATTTCCATAAATCCCCTCATCATTGGCACAGAGTCTGCTCTGACGAACGAGTTTGAAGAGTCGATTGTGAAAATGTTCAGATTATCATAGTGCTGGATATAATCATTTCTTGTCATTATCTGCCTTGCCCTCCACAATGGAAGCTCCGGTAATTTGTGGTCCCACGTATGATCTTCGCTGTTATCTCTTAAAGGCTGGTACATAGAGACGAACTCCTTCATCAATAACATGGCACTAGTGGAGAATTTCCCACTTTCATTGACATCATCATCCATAGTTCCTCCTAACAAGCCACATTGGTTAAGAAACCACGTCTTTTCTCTGTCAATCAGTTTATGTGAGGCCATAATCATATCAGCATGTTTGGAGACTTCACTAAGATGCTGTGGTCTTCCTCCGATGAGCTCGTAGACTTGATTGGCAACCTTCAGATCCACTTGTTCGTTAAAGAACCTTCTTCTGGAAACTTCCAGTGCCTTGACTGATTGGCCTCGGGTAAAATCCTTTACATTGATCACCTCGAGTCGCGTGCCCAATTTCTTTAATCTTTCATAAAGCCAATAATCATCAGAGTTGAACACTAACGTCATTAACCCTGATCCGCTTAGCGCCTCTGCTTTTTGTTGAAGTAATTCCACAAGCTTGACGCCTTCTTCGTCATCATTTATCAAATGTGCATTGTTCACGATCAGCACCAGTGGCTTTCCAGTTTTCTTAATCCGTTGCACAGCAACTTGTTCAATCTTGTTGAACGCCCTCTCTATGTCAAGCAATGCAGTAGTATCCCTTGGACCGCGGATGCTGAAAAGAGACCCTATGTAATCTTCATGATATTCAAAGTTTAGAGCTTTGCCCAATCTTATACGAAAGATTTCAGGATCTGAATGGGCGTCAAAGATTGCACAGTTAAAGCTGTCCACTTTTTTCAATGAGTTCAAGATCATCGAAGATTTGCCACAACCTTTTTCTCCAGTGATTAGAAAATAGCGGCCAGTGGTTTCACCGGAAATTATGCGATCGATTATGACCTGTTCTGGTCTTTCAATCCAGTCTTCCTCGTTGGGTGTTGTGCGTTTATGCATTGTCAGCTCAAATGCTTCATCGCCCTTGTTGAAAGCTAGACTCATCTTATCAAGAACATGGATCTGATAAAAGTTATGGTATCCAACACCAGCAGCACCAAGGACTAACAACGATGCAAAAGTAATTCCTGATGTTTCAAAGCATTTGAAGAGGAAAGAGGTGAACTTATCATACTTAGATTCTTCCTCATATTCATACTTGTCTTCGTTGCCATTATCGCCATTGCCATTGCGATTGCCGTTCCCACTGCCACTAGAGTCGTCACCCTTTGAAATCGGCTCAATATCGACATCTTCGCTACTCTTCTTGAAGGAATCGGCACCCCTGGGGATGAGTATCTTGGGCTGCTGTTTCCGCTTCACCTTCTTCTCTGGCGTCTCTGATACCTCTTCGATCACGGCATCCATTGGGCCAATAATGGGATTGAATTGCCGCGTGGGCGTATAATGGAAGCCTCTGTTATAGAATTGATAAACCCGTAGTTGCTTTAGCTTTAACATAAATGCTCATCTGTTCCGCATTGCTATGCGTTCAGGGGACGGAGAAACAGGTCCTCGAGTAAAATTTCTTCCGTACACCTAACTGTTTCCCCACTTGCATCAAAACTCATGGTTGGGGAGGGGAGGTAAAGCGTACAACGAGTAATAGTGATTTCAAAAATTATGGAGTTTGTTTATAGCTCTCATTGAAATTTCAGATCCCATATCTTCAAGTCCAAAAATATATAAATATTTGCCATTTTTCCGTTTTATATAACAATATTTATTCACCAAAATTGTTGATGTTAATTTATTCTCACTTTTTAACTACACTTGAAATACGGAATAAACGAAAAAATACACAGAAATTCATGCAGGCTAAAGAGAAAAGAATACTACAAATTTATCTCGTCAACCAAATTTAAGCAATAAGTCGAATCTTATTCATACATAGAGGTAGCCCCAAGGGACAAGAACTCAGGTTTGCTCGTAGGATCAGGCGTCCAGGGTCCAGCCATGATACAATGAACTCTCATGTTATCCGCATAATGCAAATTGGTCAAAAGCTTTGGCGTGATCAAGAAGTACTGAGATGTGTGCTCCTGGCATGCAACTTCAACCATGTGTTTATGAACTATTCGCTCATTTCTGGCATCCATACCTTGATTTATTTCATCGACAACTCTGAATGGCGAAGATGTCAACTCTTGCATACTGATCATGTAATAAACCGTGGAAACAGCTCTTTCACCACCTGATTGCGTGTGGGAATCTAGTGCCTTTAATTCAGCCTCATCTCGGAATTTCACCATGATCTCCATCCTCCAATCACGGAATCTTCCAGCCCTGGCAATACGGACTTCACCAGCACTTCCAACAGTTGGGAAGATTGATGAAAACTTTGCAGAGATTTTTTGAACCATGTCCCCCAATTTTGGGGCCCAATCATCATACACGGCCTTCATCTCCACACTGCACTTTCGAATCGATTCTTCATATTCCGGTATATCTTTTTGAAGCTCTCCTAAGCGGGTAGTCAATCTCTCAAGTGCATTAACCGAAGATCTGGAGCCAGATCCGAGTAAGCTGAGCTCTGCTTTCAAGCTATCCAAGATGCCATGGACTCCCTCTTCAGAGAAGACTTGCTCAGCCCTGTATCGGTTAATCAACTCCGTAAGTCTCAATCTGGTGTCCTCATCGTACCCCGAAACTTCTTCTTTCAAAGCAACCCTCTCAGGGCTGTTCCTTGCCCTTTGGATTCTTTTCTTAGCTTCTTCATACTGCTTCTCAAGTTCTTTCTTCTGTTGGGTGATAGATTTGAACAAATTCTTCAAAGATTTATGCTTATTCTGGGCTTCAAATCTTTTCACATCGGCCAATGTCACTTCTCTAGCAACATGATTGATCTCCACCTGATAATTGGCAATAGAACACAACAGATTTATTGTCAACGTAGATAATCTATTGATTCTTTGCTTATTTTTAGCAATGTCTGATGTATAATCATTATCAGGTTCTTGTTCCAAAATCCTCCTCTTGTTCGCCATGGATTCAATTCTAGCTTCATACTTACGCCAGGTTAATCTTTTCTCTTTCAAGCCATTTTCCAAGTCATTATAATGATTGAAATCTGCCTTCAGATCATTACGCTGTTCCGCAACCACTTGAATCTGCTCTTTAAGCCTTGCAATCTCCTCTTCACTTCTTTGAACTAGGGCACTAGCTTTTTTGATCCGATCTTGATAGATAGCCTTCATCTGCTCAGAGACACCACTGTCTGTGTACATCGTTGCCTTTCTGACACGGCTTGTTCTCATCGTGATCTGCCGTGAACCATACTTGGATTGTGAAAGTGCATACATTGTGTCACCAGAGAAGAACTTTTTGAACAACAATCTTCCATTATGAGGTTGACGTAATGCTTCAATCTGCTGATCACTTAGTGGATTGATTGCAACTGGGACATCGTGAATAAAGCCAATTTCACTCAGCATTTGAACAACTGGCTTTGGCCCGTGCACAAAGTCTCTCAAATAGCCATCAAATCCCAGTCTCTTCAAATGTTCATCTGATAAATTTCCCTGTAATGGTCTATTGGAAAGGTATCTGAAAGATGGGTTGATCTTTCTCTTCTCAATGAACTCCACAGAATGTCTGTCATATGCATCTTTAGAGACAGCGGTGATAGATAGGGAAGTTTGAAATGGAATCAGCTCCTCTAAAAAGTCACTGTATCGTACATTTGTAGTGGACACTGAGATACATGGAGGCTCAAACATTTCATTGCGGATATCCTTCAATTCTGAACGCAGAAGTTTGATAGCCTTTCTTGCCTCTTGCGCAGGTCTTGACTTTCGCAGAAAATCATCGTTGAAGATGTGAATTCTATCTTTTGATGAAAGCTCACCTTTGGCTCTTTCGGAATCGGTATTGGCGTTACGAATTGCTCTTGTGCAATTTTCAATTTGCCCTTCCAAATCTTCAATTTGAGACTTGTACTCTCCTAGCTCTTCGTAAATCTTACTGGCCTTATCACCATATTCCTTAATCATGGCATCATCAACAGGTTCCAAACTGGAAAATCTTTCATTCAGCTCATTTAATGTAGTGATCGTCTTTTCGAGTTCTAATTTCTTCTCGCTAGCCTTGGCTTCAAGTTTCTTATTGACTTCGTGCAGTTTGATAATCTTATTTTCAGTCGATTCTAATTCAGATTCATCATGTAAAAGTTTATCTCTGAGTTTCCGCAACTTGGTTGAACAATCATGGTGTTCGTTTGTTGTTTCCGTAACAGCTTGCTCAGCATCTCGCTGAGCCATTTCAAAGGGTTTCATATCTACGGCATAGTCTTCCAACTTTCGCTTGATCGCATCACGTTCCTGCTTTAGCGCTTCCTGTTCTTTAGAAATATCCTCCAACTTTGCAAATGGGAGCAACCTGTCGTGGTCATCAATTTCGGCTTGTTTCTTCTTATGAGCAGCATACTTCTTTGCCTCTTCTTCATAACGCTCCTTCTCCACTTCAATATGTAATTTCTCCTTCTGTGCCTCGACGAGTTTCTCAGTGGCTTCAACTTTCATTTCGTCAAGCTCAATGATACGGGTGTGTTGTTCCATCAATTTCATATCGACCGCTCTTTGCGTCTCCTTCAGCAAGTCCTTCTGGTCTAAGGCTGCAAAGGAGGCAACCTTTTCCTGTGGCAAAAATTGACATAAGTTGTCCAACTGAATGTTGAGAGATTGGAGTAGGGTCTTGACTCTGGTTTCACTGGAGGCCCTGTGGTTAATGGACCAATCAGATTTATTGTTTGAGTAAAATTCTCTTGTGATGACAACATCTCTTTCATTTTCATGATTCTTTAGGGTGATCTCAATCATGGAGGAGGTTTCACCATTTTTAATGAATCCAGCAAGGGTCTTTTGGCGACCTAGAAGAGTTGGCGAGCCGGCTAGACCCAAACAGATTGCACATACAAATGTACTCTTACCAGTACCATTAGGGGCAATGATCATGTTCAAAGAAGGAGACAGTTGAAACTCAGTGGAAGCATATACAACAAAATTGCGTACTTTCACCTTGAGAATGGCACCGGGCGCAAACTTGTGTTTATCAGCTGTGTTGATGGTTAGTGGATGATGATCTGGACGACAAAGTGGGAAGTTAGAACGTACTGTGATCAACAATCTTTCTGCGTTTGATGTCACGCGGTTCGTTATTAGCATAATCGTTCAGTGAAACAGCGTGGTGGACTTCGGTCATCGTTTGCAGCTCCGTTGGTCCTCGTCTTCACAGCTCGCTAACGTCTATGCATCGCAGCGTTGAGAATGAAATGCCATTGAGCCCCCCACCCGAGACGCGTTCTAAATTTCGCGTTCGGTACTTACGAGGGTCTTACCTTGGTGAGGGAAATCACGTGAAGTGGATAACAAGAACCGGGATTCCAATCCACGCTGCTGTGGCCCTCCAAATCGCCAAAAAGAGTGCCAGGTTTTGGCACTTTGGAGACCAATGGAGCCGCTTATTAGACATCAAGGAGAGGGAAATATGCCACCAAAGACTGGTGGAAGGGGTGGTAACCGCAGAAAGCGGAAAGAAGAACATGATGAGTCGGACAACGAAAACGAGCAGGCTCCAGAGGCCCCACCAAGACCGTTCAAAGAGGTTTATGGTCTGCCCGTGTCGGCAGACCCTCCAGAGTACAACATTCTGAGCCATGCGCTGTCCGTAGCCGACAGTGCTGTGCTGTACTCATCACTAATGCAATCAAGGAAAGGTTACACCCTAAGTAATGTATTTGACTTGTATTGGGCGAAAGGAAAAACAAAGTTTGAGAACGACATCAATGCCAGAGATCGGATGAACAAGCTGTGTGATTGCAAGATGGAGATGGGCCCGCACTCGTATGACGTGAGGTTCTTCATATTGAAGGATGACGAGATTGAGCGGAAGCGAGAGGAAGAGAAAGAGAAAAAGAAGGAGAAGAGAATAGCCAACAAGAAAATACGCGAGGAACAGCTAAAGATTAGGGAGCTGAAGAAGCAGGGTCTACCGGCCCCTGGGGATCTGAAATCGACAGATGTGAAGAATGACAATGGCGAGGACAAAGAAAAGAAGGAAGTTGCTAGTGAAGATGTTAAAGAAGGAGGCAAAGGCGATAATAAGGAGCAGGATAACGACGAGGGTAAAGATGATGAGAAGGACGACAGCGATGATGAAGAAGATAGAGACGACGGAGAAGAAGGAACAGAAGAGAAGGAGAAAGAAATAGAGAAGGAAGAGAAGGAGAAAGAAATAGAGAAGGAAGAGAAGGAGAATGAAATAGAGAAGGAAGATGATATAGAAGCCAGCCAGGAAACTTCTGTGCCTCCATCGACGGAAACCTCATCGTTAGCGGACCCCGTTCAAGTTGACTCTTCTCAAGCCGGTCCCTCTCAAGTTGAATCACTCCAGCAAAGTGAACCTCAACCAGGGAACACAAGTGTGAATGAAACCGCTAAAGAACCAAAGAAGCCATTGCCTCCCTTACAATCCTCCAAGAACCAAGCGTCAGCTTCATCTGCACAGAATACAAATGATATGATGCAGACTCCCGAATCTCAGATGATGATTGCAAATTTGAATGCCATTGCCCGTGCAGACCCATCTCTGAACACGCTCATGAAGATTGTTGCGAGTGGTAACGCCTCACAAGCCCAAATTAAAGAATTTCAAGGATACATCCAAAAAGCCAAATCCATGGGCCCAACACCATACTTCAAGCAAGCTTTTCCAAATTATAAACCTGCAAAACCTGCAAAACCACCAAAACCACCAAAGGCTCCAAAGGCGCCAAAGCCACCGAAAGCACCAAAACCACCAAGGGAAAAAACATTGACAACTTTTCAAGAGAAGTATGTGGATGGTGCTGATCTGGTGTTTGAATTTAGCGAGAACCCCAACGTTCGTTTCAATTTGCCAAAAGATTGCATCGTTGAGAAGAGCTCACCAAACGAATACATTGTTTCATTCCTTGTGATATTTAACGATGAAAAGATAAGAAAATGGGAATTGAGGCAAAAACATAAGAAGGAGAAACTGGAAGAAAAGCTAAAGGCCGAAGAGTCCAAACCTCAACGAAGAACAAGGGGCAAGGAAGATGATCAAGAGGAAGCCGTGAAAGACGAACCAAAGGATGACGGTGATGTCAAACCAACCCCATACTTCACCGCTTTTTCTTTCAAGATTATTGGCGTGGAGGAGAAGTACGATCCAATTTTCTTAAACAGCTTCCATAAACCTGACGCAGTTTTGAAAACAATGGAGGATATCATTGAGAGTGGTATAAGAGCTCCTAAATACCTTTTGTGGTACCAAGTTGATGCCTATGACGATGAAAATCTAGCAGAAAGTTTACGAGAACAATTGGAGTTGTTGGAAAACCCTCCAAAGAAGTACAAGAAGAGGAGTGTGAGTTAATTGTTTCCATTTTTTCAGAGGGACATACTAACAGACACCAGAACGAAGATCAAAGTGCGCTACTGACAAAACGTGTGAAGAAGGAAAAGATATGATATTAGGACGAGTACTGTATTTGAATACCACACTTACCCAGTTGTGGAACTTGTGAATCCATCCGTAGTTCGGTACCTCCAGAGAGTAGAAAGTCGCTAAATTTGCCCTCCCACAACAGTTTCAGATTACGATCATTGAGAGAAGTGCTCAACTTAACGACACTGGAGTAGTCAGTATCTCTCACCAGCGATTCGAATGCTTCAATGACAGTTTGGTCATCCGTTCTGTGTCTTGAATGTTGTGTCAACGTTGAATCCATTTTCTTGAGTGAGTGCAGATTCGATTTGCCATTAGATTTCCAAATCTCACATCCAAATGATAGGTTTGAGTCATATGAGTAGATGTTAAAATCATAGCGAGACGAAAACGTCGAGTTGATACTCGTCTTCACGCTATAAGTGGATGAAATATGACCTAATAGGGGATTGCATGCCAATGTCATTGTCAATGGCTTTCCTGTATACGTGGATTGTGTCGAGTAACGGAGGGCAGTAGACAGTCCAGGACTCATATTTGAAGCACCAAACCAGAGCTCTGTTCCTAGAGATAGGGATGAGTTGTTGTACAACGCAGTGTCCAGCCTTTTCGCACCCTGACTGAAGTTGTAGAGACATCTAAATCCTAAGAGTGATTCATTAGTAGAGAAGATATACTCCTGCGACAAACGACCAGTATCTCTTTGCCAGTAGAGTGTCAATGTGCCGTTATTCTTCAACTTGTCACTACTCACGCATTTCACGAGCAGTTGTGAGTGGGGGCTCAGCCTCTTGATCACCATTGCCTCCAGAGCCGAGCCAGGAAAGTACATTCTTCCGTAGTACAAAGAATAAGGACTGAAGTTCTTGGTGGGTACTTTTGAAAGATATGGCTGTGACTCAACTGGCCTTATAACCCTATAACCGTTGATGGCATCTTGGAGGGACAGTTCCTTTGTGCCCAACACGTCCTTCAAAGGCGCGGATGTGTATAAGTAAGCCAGTGAGCCATTGATAGCACCAGTGTTGTTTAAAGTGAGCTGTGTAGAGGTGTGATCTGAGGAAAGAGATGCAATATTGAGCTTTGCATCACTGGGGATTGGAAAGTCTATGAGAGCTTTGGTGCTGTTAGTGATGGCCACACGGAGAGGCTGCAACATTGGTACTCACCTTCGCTCGTGGCAACGATATTCTCATACGAGTTGTCCTCATTCCACGACGAAGCCTGGTAAAAGGAGCGCAATATATACTCCATATACTCCTTCATGTGCACATTAACTCTCTCTGGCGGATGCTGTGCCAACTACTTGTGGAGGTTTCCAACGTTCTATGTTCCACCTAATAAGTCGGATAATTTCCCGAACACTTTATTTTGCTTACGGAATCTCTATATACGGCCGGTCCAGTCAAGGTAAAATATTTGTATGCATAATTCAATTATTTTCTATCCACTCTCAGCAGTCTAGCCCTTTGTCTATCAGAAGGTGTCAGAACCCAGTTCATATCAACTTCGTCCTCCTCGTCGTCAAAGCCCAAGATCATGATTATCTGGGTCACTCTGAGGAATTTGTCCCTCAAAGAGTATCGGTTATGCGTGATCTCACCAATAAGTCCGCTGAAGTCCCTTTCAAGCTTGATGGAACCTAGTTCGTTGATGTTTTTCTCAAGACTCCACACTTTGCGCTCCAGTAAATTCGACAGCGATGACACAACGGTGGAAATCAGCCTGTCAAAGACTTGGGCATCCAAGGTCTTGATATATGGAGAGACCAAAGAGTTCCAGTGCTGTACGAATCTCCTTGTTACAACGTTCTCATCCTCATCATAGGTGCTGATCAAGTAGTCTACATCCTTAAAGCAGTCCGTTAGCAGTACCTTCAGTTTGTTCTTCAACACCTGGTTAAAGAGAAGTTGCACCTGCTCATCAAGCACTTCATTCGACCTGTTTTGAAAATGGTTGGCCAGCCCCATGATAATACTTTCAAGTTTTGATGCGTCTGTTCCAAAAGGATAGTTCACATTAAGTAGCTCAATGTTTTGTTTGACTACCTTGTTGAAATAAACAGACCCTAGGCTCAGAGTGTTCAATAAGATGATAAAGGTGTGTAGCTTGGTATCATCAGCCGTGATGGCAATTTGATTCAGAGCATTGGCACCCCTCATAAATATACTGCCCATTGTGTTCTGTTGCTTCGATTGTGGGGCCTGTATTTGTTGCTGACTCGATACTGCTAAAACAGAACCAGATCTTGGTTGAAGGTCCCTCAATCTCTTATAAAGAGTTAAGATGTAGTCGTTGTCCAAAATCTTTTTAACATTATTGATGATATTCCTCACAGTTACAGGCTGTCCAGTCTCGATGGATTGCTTTAGTGACGTTGAAACAACCATTATGAAATCCTCCATTGCAGACGACACAGGCGGCGATTCTGGAGAAGTTGCTTTGAACTGTTTGATGAATACATCTAAATTAGGGAATTCTTCAATTTGGAAAGCTTGTTCCAGCGACCTTCTGATGTAAAAAGTGCTGAAAACTTCAAATGTTGGAAGGAACTTGGATTGTAGCTTCTTGGAGAATATGCTTTCCATAATTGGTGCTGGTAATTTTAACTCTTGTTGCTTGATGCCTCTGTATTCGTTCCATTTAACTGCGATGAACTTGCAGTAGAGGGACCAGTAGTGTAAGAATGATGACAATTCCGCACAAAGATCGCCGATCATCACCACTGATATGCCGTCTTCACTCATACGTTTGTACTCACCACTTCCCCTTGGTGATGGGGTGCTTCTGTTTTGAGACGTGTTAGTCAACAATGGGAACTTGTAAGCCTGGATCTCATCAATGATTCGGTTGAAGTTTCTATGATCATAGAAGGTATCACTGATAAGTCCTGCTTGTGAGTCAGTCTCTCTTTCAACTCTCTCAACGATCCCAGTCATGTGTGATAACCCATAGTACTTGGCAATCACATGTGAATGTTGATTGAGCATTGTAGAAATAATCTCCAGTAACTTCATTAATGCTGCCGGATAGAAACCGATGAGATCTTGTTGTGATTGATTTGTGATGATGAGACGGCTCTGCGATGCAACAACGTTACAGATGAACTTGGAATAACAATCAAGACCAACACTCGCCTTACCTATCAGTGGGAATAGCGAAAAGAATCTAGTTAATTGCTCAACATCACGGGATTCTGCAGCATTGGTGAACTCCTTGGAAAATAGCAAAGTCAATTGTTCTACCCATTTGGATAATGCTTTTTCTGGCGTATCAGGGACGTCTGTTGATGGGACAACCGAATTTATAAACTCACCAGAGGTTGGCAATGATCGCATAGTTGCAACTGCCTTCGCTGCACTTTCCCAGTCATTCTGCTCAAGTGCTGAATTAGCAGCCAGTACAGCACTCTTTAAATCTTTCACTTGTCCAACGTATTGAGCCGTCTCATTGACTCTTGATCTCTCGGCATCCAATAACCTCACCCGAGCGGTGATCTTCGAAGCTAGCGAGCCAGCATTTGACAGAAGGTCCACAAGATTGCTGGAGTTGTTCAATGTGGTGGATAGTTCAGTACGTGCTAACTCAAGCTTCTTGCTCTCCTGGGCATGTGTAGTGGAATCGATGTACAAATCCAGTTCGTCTCTGATTTGTGTCTCGGCGGCCTCAATCGCACGCACAAACTTGGAAAGCTGCACAGGGTTTGTGATGCGGCCCAAGAGACGCTCGTACTTAACAGATTCTGTGTGGCTCATCTTCTACTGCCTTCCTGATTATCCCCTTTTGATGAGCTTAATTGTCCACTCTGTTGATCTACCGCTGCCGCTGCTGCTGTTATTGTTGTTGTCGCTCCTTGGAAGCCCCGTCGACCGGTTAGGAGCACTGTAAACATTTCGGTTATGAGCCAATGATCTTAACCACTACAGACGAGCTAATACAATGAATTAATGCTTTCTTTCTAATCAATGAGCCAGTCACTGGGTATCTCTAAGCTCTCTCATCAGCCCTACTTTTTCTTCTGTCCCTTCTTTCCTGTCTATGTCTCTCCACAAGGGACTCCTTGTTCATCATTGCCGGCTTGACCTTATCAAGCGCCTGCTGTCTTCTTTTCAAGCCCTCTCGACTCCAAAACTCGTCTCTGTACAACTCCCATGCCTCTCTGATCTCAGAGTTGAAACTTCTAGGGTTAAGAACGAGCTTCAAATCAGTGGGCCCGATACGTGGCTGTGATCTGAGCTCAATTGCCCTAAGAAGTTGTTTGATCCACAAACCAACCGATGTGTCCTTCAGCGGGCCACAGCATTGAAAGATGAACAGGCACCACGAGTGTAACACACGGACAGTGTAGCGCATAAAATCGACAACTTTATCATTTAGCGGCGCCTTCACTTTCACCAATCTCAAGTTTAGCTGCCTGATTCCCTTATTTGTCGAGTTAAAGAACCTTCTGGGTATCACAATAGTGCGGCGATACTCACCCGACAGTTGGAACAGTACCAGGGTGACAAAGATGAAGAAAGCCGAGAATTTGAGCACAATTTGGACGAAGGGAGTCATCGGTGGTGTGCTGAAGTATAACAAGTATATCACGAAGCCTTCAAACCCTGCAAGTACCGCCAGAAAGGCTGTGAACTTCCTCCTTAGATCACGCTGTTCCTGACACTGTCGACGAAGAGATTCCTCTAAGATTAGTAGGTTACGGAATATCTTTGTTGTCTGGGGCACAACCTTCTCACGCTGTCCATTTGACGAACGAGCACTCCTGTTGCTCTTCTCGGATGCCTCACTGCGACGTCTTCTTCTCTTCACTTTCGTCCTTGTCTGTGAAGTATCAGAGTCAGAATACACGGCAGATTCCTCATCCCTGCTATTCAAGGACGTGATATCATCCATAGCTAGTAACAGCGGTGAAGGAGCGCCTGAGGAGATCGGACTCCCATTTCCAGATGATTGTGGTAAGAACGAAGGTGATCGCACGGGCGATGAAAGCGGTGATTTGAGCTGCGAGTCTAGAGACGACGGCTGTATATGCGGTGTTTCCGAATCGTCTTCCATTAGTGCACCCGGTCTGGTCTCCCTGAAAGGATAAGAGACGGCAAACTTTTAGGTACTAGAGTCGTGCGCTCTTTTTTGGTGTCCACCAGTCAACTGCCACATGACGGCTCACAATTTTCAACGAAAAAATTGGCTGCGCACTACAACGGATAAATCAACGATAATGCAACGGATTTATTTTTTGTTTTCTCTCTCTCTCTCTCTCTCTCTCTCTCTCTCTATACCCCTCTCCATTTACTTCTAATACGACAAGGCTTCTCTCTTGAGGAACCTATCCAGGACTACCATGACAGAGCGCTCGCTCTCTCCCAGAGGCAGATTCGCAGTCTTTACAACATCCAGTTCAAGAACGCCCGTGCCCTCTTCTCTTTGTAATTGTGTCAGCTTCTTAGCAGCAAAACTTGACATTAATTTCACTGCGACTTTCATCTTGAAGTTGAAGGGCTCAACCAACGGCAGACTTTCGATAAGAGACCGTAATGGTGCTTGCGCAATTGCACTCTTAGACGAAACCAATTTCAAATAGTTTTTGTAAACCCCCAGCCCCGTGGACCACTCATTAATTTTCAAATGCTCAGGGAACTGCGAAATTAGGAGTTGTAACTCTGCTAGCTTGGAGCCATTGCTGATGACCGCTTCAGGTGCAACTGAAGTGACAATTACCCTGTGCGCTTCAGCACACTTTCCTGCTTCCAAAATATGTTTAGCCTCATTCCAATGATCTCCACAGTATCTAAAGTACAGAGCCTTGCACTCGCTCATCAGTGGCAGAGGAATATGTAATTGTTGAGATAATCTTGTGGAGAACGATTCATCAAGTAGGAGCGTGGTGTTTGTGGCCAGAAGTTGAGTGATACTGGAATCGCACGCAACATCATTTTGTAAATGAGACAACACAAATAGTGCTTCCTCCACAAGCCCATTGGCTTGCAGTTGTTCACTGAACGACAGTGTCAATTGATCACCAATATCAGAATCTCCAAATGATACCTGCTTTGTGGATCTAACAAGAACCTCATAAATATACCATTCAAGTCGCACATCGAGAATATTTGAGCCAGTTAAAGAAGCAAATATGTTGCGAACACCATAGCTGGAGTTATGCTTAAATACAAAAAGCTTCAGCAAGTTCAAGTAAGTCAAATCGCTCTCTGGAATGGATAATTTTTCCGAATCAACAAACGATGTAAGTAATGAAGCCAATGATTCATTTAAATCACCATAAGATAGCAGTAGCCCCAATTTGGTCTTCCACGAAACACCTTGTGTAATTGTTGTAATTAGATCAACAGAAAGAACATCACCCTTCAACAGATAATAGATCTTCACCAATCCATTTGGAATGTTTTGTAGAACGGCATTTTGTCTCCAGGTATCCAGCTGCTTATTGGCACTGTGCTTCACATCAGGGTCATTTGAACCCAATAATGATATTAACACTGATAAATGCAAGTTGTTGGTCTTAATGGCCAATTTGGCAGCGCTGGAGATATTGAAAGAACTCAGTAATAAAAAGATCTGTTCAAAGACGTCATCAGTAGCATCCAATTCAGCGTCAATCTCAGATTGGATCTCCTGTTTAATCCATGAAATCAGTCCATCTCGACGTTGAATCTCCAAGACGCGATTAATAACTTCCGGGTCATTGACATCCTTTAGATCTTCATTGATGGTGTTATCAAATAAGGCTGAAGCCAATTGCCAAATCGTGCTCTCCTTCTCAGAGAAATCGTATACAAGACTATCAATGATAAATTTGAAACTGAGGTCCTTATTTGGCAACACTTTAGGAAATCCATTAGTTCTTGACACAATATGGGACCGACTCAAATGATGTTTGTAAACACGTCTGTGGAATGAAATCTCATCAGGACCATATAGCTTTCCAAGAGACTTCACACTGATATGAGAAGCAGTATGAGATGACTTTCTCAACACCTTACTAGAACAAGTGAATCTTGTGAAATTGTAATTCTCCAACTTCATCTCTTTCTTAATAGCATTGTTGGAGTTAACGACTTCAGAAAAATCACCATATAACAGCCTATCCAATTGACCTGGCGTCAAGCATTTGGAAAAAGGTGCATCAAATAGAGTGGTTTGCTTCAAGGTCTTATTGGCAAAGACTGAGTCATAGCGACCAGATAACTCCAACTGACGGTCCCAATCATCACTAACGTCCAGAGAAGGGCTCGCATCTAAAATATCAAAGTCTTCATCATTGGCAACTTCAGGCTCAAACTGTCTCTCAACCATATCGTAATCATCTGGAACGAATGAATCATCATAATCACTGAGTTTAGTTGGAGCTGATGCATCAACTGGGGCTTCAAAACCAGCCTCAGATAAGATATTTTCAGTATTTGGAGCCACAGTGTTCTCATATTCCGGTTCAACGCGCTCATAAAGACCAGGCTGCATAAAACTCCCAGGAATAAGGGCAGTAGTGTCGAATTCAAAAGTTTGATCATGTCTCTGTTTCTTATAGATAAATGTATCTTCAGCCAAGCTGGTGGTCTTTAAATTCTTTGGAGGAGCAATTTTCGCACGCTGTTGTTGGGGAATGGGATTGCTCGCTTGTTGAGATTGCTGTGGCGTTGGTGATTTCTTCTTGAGCTTAGATAGCTCTTCCTCAATATCAACAACGGCATCATCCTCATCAACCAAACCCCAAATACTAAAATGCTTCACCTTGAAAGTCCAAGAACCATTGATAGGGTCGTATGTAACAAACTCCATATCTTTCAACTCCCGTAGTTTCTTCACAAATAATCTGAACTCTAAATCCTTGGTATTTGTGTCTGAAGCATCTTTTCCTTTAGTCACTGGGAAAACTTTCTCCAATGTGATTGTAGCTGGAACATTTAATCCAGTACCCAACGGAACAGAACCAAGGGGATAAACCTCCACAGTATGATTTTTGTTAATCTTAACAACGTTATCAAACAGCTCTAATTGTAGGTCTGACCAAAATTCAGTGAGATCAACAGGTAATTCAAATCTAATGACACCATAGCCCTTTCTTCCAATAGTGAAACCAGGAACTTCCGCAAGTTGCCTCAATGGAAGTGACTGCAATTCTTCAATGGATGGAGAGCACCAATAATCGGTTTGCTCAACTTCCGAGGTGACTTGATTTTCCTTTGCTAGTGCCTTTTTCTGTGGCGATGTTTTTGCCGGAGTGACGATTTCATCCTGCTCATTGGCGAAAGCCACATCTTCTTCTTCGCGTCCTAAAATTCTAACCTTCTTGGCTCCTCCAGACTCACCAAAGATCTTCAACCTTCTAGCTTCAGTTCTAGAGGAATCAATCTTTAATTTCAAATAATCTGTTGCAACAGATCTTGGAGCCCTAGCTGATCTCGAAGAGAGCCCATTAGCAGCAAAGCGTCTATGAGGAGCAACTTTATTCAATGTAACATTATTCTCAGTTGGATTTTCAGATCTGAGGACTGAATGAATAAGGTCTTTCTTTGGAGAAAATAAACCATCAGAATTGTACGCTGAGTGCGATTGCAGTGTGGAGAATCTGGAACCGAAGCTTTGTAACAATGATGGTTTTCCCTGCGTAATCTGTGGCCCCGAAGCGGTCGACAGACTTCTCTTACGGGTGGATTCAGTGAGTTGTATAGTTTTAGAGACCTTTGTAGAGTCAGTCAACGACTTTGGTAGGTCCCTGAAATTATACTGCTTAATTGGTGTGCCATTGAGTAGTGGGTTCATATTTGAAGTGTTGTTCACAAGACCACCTGATTGTTGAATTGAGCTGTTACCAAAGAGGCCACTCGATGGAGTAGCTGTCGTGGTATTGGCACCTCCGAACAATGGTTTAGGTGTAGCGTTGCTACCGAATAATCCATTAGATGGAGCAGGAGATGCAGTATTGGTGGATTGGCCAAAGATACCACCAGATGTGTTTGTGGAAGTAGCATTGCTTCCAAAGAGGCCACCTGAGGAAGCGGCTGGTTTATTTGCGAACAACCCAGTGGATGGTGATTGACCAGGGGTTGCATTATTTGTACCAAATAAACCACCGGTATTGGGCTTATTGTTTCCAAAAATACCGTTAGATTGTGGTGCACTGGAGTTATTAGTTACACTGGTACCAGCACCGAAGGCACCTCCCGAAGTTGTGTTGGTGTTGTTATTTCCAAAAAGACCACCCGTGGTGTTGTTATTGTTGGCGCTGGCACCAAAACTTGTGTTGCCCTGCTTTTGTGTTGTATTGCCAAAGCTGAATCCCGTAGATGAAGGCTGCTGTTGCTGCTGCTGCTGCTGCTGCCCACCAAAGAGACCTCCGCTGTTGTTGGACGTGCCGAACATTAGTGCTTGTGAGCCTTCTATTTGGTGTTGGTGTCCTCGTTGGCTCTCCAAATTGTAAACAAGAGGATTTTTTTTTTCTTTGTAGTTGCCAACCAGATCGGGAAACCTCCGGTGGTGGAAATTCCTGGTTTGGGTAAGTTCCGGGGATTCCAGAAATACGGTAGCCGTTGGAACTTGCAGGTATTGCCAACATTCTTCGAGTCTTAAGAGTCATATCGGTGTAACCAGATTGTGCTTCAAAGGACTTTCCTTAAACAATTTACCAACGTTGGCCTCTCAGATGTGAAACACCGGCCGCCATTGGCCATCGCATCGGGGGAAGTCCGCGTGCCCGAACCACCGCCAAAATTTTTTCTGCCATACAGAAATTTTTCAAAACAGAAGCAAAAACCCTTTAACATCACCAGGTTTGAAACCAGAAGCTCAAGCCATGGATATCTCTAAGCCTGTCGGGTCCGAAATCGTTTCGGTGGACTTTGGCGTGTTGTCTGCGGATGAAGTTCGCAAACTTTCCGCCAAGCAGATCACCAACCCAACGGTCTTTGACAACTTGGGCCATCCAATCTCCGGTGGTTTGTACGATTTGGCTCTTGGTGCCTTCTTGAGAAATTTGTGTGCCACCTGTGGCTTAGATGACAAGCACTGTCCAGGTCACCAGGGTCACATCGACTTGCCAATCCCGGTATACAACCCATTGTTCTTTAACCAACTCTACATTTTCTTGAGATCCACATGTCTCTACTGTCACAAGTTCAAGCTTAAAGCGTTGGAAGTTCACCGTTTCGCCTGTAAGCTCAGACTAATACAGTATGGTCTCTTACTTGAGATTGTTGAGATTGACAACATGCGTATCGATGGGGCTATTGAGGATGATGAGGCCGAGGAGGAGGGTTTCGAATCATATGCCAACCCACAAGCTGAGAAGGACCTTATCACCAGAAGAGAAGAGTTTGTTGAGCTTTCTATTGCCAGCGCTCTTTCTCAAGGTAGAACCTCCGAACACGGTATTCAGACTGCCTCTGTCAACGAGGAGCGTAAGAAGCTGATCCACGATTTTTACAAGAGACTTTTGTCAAGAAACAAGTGTGACAACTGTTCCATGTTCTCTCCAACTTTCAGAAAAGATGGTTTCACAAAGATCTTTGAAAACCCATTGACAGAAAAGCAGGAGGTCAACAACAGAGTCAAGGGCCAAGCTCGCCAAAATATGATCAAATCCAAGAAGAATGGAGGTGACGCTATGGATGTTGATACGCCTCAGAAGCAAAGATCTACTGCATCCAAGGGTTCTAAGTATGTCTTGAGCACTGAAGTGAGAAATATCATGCGTTCTGTGTTCAAGAGAGAGGAGCATATCATCCACTACTTGTTCCATTCCAGACCAAAGGCCACTGACAAGACCTCTTCTGACTTGTTCTTCTTGCAAGCGGTTGTTGTTCCACCAACAAGATTCAGAATGCCTTCCAAGCTTGGTGAGGACATTCATGAAAATTCACAGAATGAGTTACTCTCGAAGATCTTGACTTCCTCCTTGCTCATCAGAGACTTGAACGAGCAAATCTCCACCGTGGAGAAGGATAAGATGACGGCTGATGACAGAAAAATCACCTTCAACAGACTCATGAATGCCTTTGTCACCATTCAAAATGATGTTAATGCCTTCATTGATTCCACAAAGAACCAAAATGCAAATGCTGCTCGTACTGCTGCTCCGGGTATTAAGCAAGCTTTGGAGAAGAAGGAAGGTCTGTTCAGAAAGCATATGATGGGTAAGCGTGTTAACTACGCCGCTCGTTCTGTTATCTCTCCAGATCCAAATATTGAAACTAATGAGATTGGTGTTCCACCTGTTTTTGCTAAGAAATTGACATACCCAGAACCAGTTACGGCTCACAACGCTGCTGAATTGCGCCAAGCTGTTATTAACGGTCCAGACAAATGGCCGGGTGCTATCCAAATTCAAAATGAAGATGGATCATTGGTTTCTTTGATTGGTATGACTTTGGATCAACGTAAGGCCCTCGCAAACCAATTGCTGACCCCATCAGGCAATACTTCCCACGTTTTGAACAAGAAGGTTTACCGTCATATCAGAAACAAAGATATCGTCATAATGAACCGTCAGCCAACCCTTCACAAGGCTTCTATGATGGGCCACAAGGTTAAGGTGTTGCCTGGTGAGAAGACTTTGCGTTTGCACTATGCCAACACCAATGCTTACAATGCCGATTTCGACGGTGATGAGATGAACATGCATTTCCCGCAGAACGAAAACGCAAGATCGGAAGCCATGAACTTGGCCAACACCGACTCTCAATACTTGACCCCAACTTCTGGTTCTCCACTGAGAGGTTTGATTCAGGACCATATTTCCGCTGGTGTTTGGATCACCAACAAGGATTCCTTCTTCACCAGAGAACAATACCAACAGTACGTGTATTCTTGTATCCGCCCAGAAGATGGCCATTCGACAAGAGCTAAATTGATCACGGTTGCTCCTGCTATTTACAAGCCACAGCCGTTGTGGACTGGTAAGCAGATCATCACCACTGTCCTGTTGAACATCACGCCAGCCAACAAGCCAGGTATCAATTTGCTCTCAAAGAACAAGATCAAGAACGAGTATTGGGGTATGGGTTCCAAGGAGAACGAGGTGTTATTCAAGAATGGTGAACTGCTCTGTGGTATCTTGGATAAGTCCCAATACGGTGCTTCTCAATACGGTATTGTTCACTCTTTGCATGAGGTTTATGGCCCTTCTGTGGCCGGAAAGGCCCTTTCTGTCTTAGGTAGATTGTTTACGAATTACATTCAGAACACCGCCTTCACCTGTGGTATGGACGACTTACGTCTGACCGAAGAGGGTAACAGATGGAGATCGGAGATCTTGCTGACATCTGTCGATGTTGGTCGTCTTGCTGCTGCTGAAGTGACCAATCTGGAGAAGGATGTCAAGCAAACTGACGCTGAGTTCTTGAAGCGTTTGGAGGAGGTTTACCGTGATGATAACAAGGCTGGTATCTTGGATGCAGTTACTCAATCCAAGGTCAACTCCATCACCTCTCAAGTTGTGTCCAAGTGTGTTCCAGATGGTACCATGAAGAGATTCCCATACAACTCCATGCAAGCGATGGCATTGTCCGGTGCTAAGGGTTCGAATGTTAATGTTTCCCAAATTATGTGTTTGCTGGGTCAGCAAGCTTTGGAAGGCAGACGTGTGCCTGTCATGGTGAGCGGTAAGACTTTGCCATCCTTCAAGGCTTATGAAACTGATGCTAGAGCTGGTGGTTATATCAAAGGCCGTTTCTACTCCGGTATCAGACCACAAGAGTATTACTTCCACTGTATGGCGGGTCGTGAAGGTTTGATTGATACTGCCGTCAAGACTTCCAGATCTGGTTACTTGCAACGTTGTTTGACTAAGCAATTGGAGGGTGTTCATGTCTCATACGACAACTCTGTCAGAGATGGCGATGGTAAGCTGATTCAGTTCTTGTACGGCGGTGACGCCATTGATGTTACCAAGGAGTCCCACATGAACCAATACAAGTTCTGTATGGATAACTACAATGCCATGTTGGCCAAGTACAATCCAGGCCACTTGATTGAGCACTTGGATACCGAATCTGCTCCAAAGTACACCAAGAAGATGAAGAAGAACTTGAAAAAGAAGGACGAGGAACCTGAGAAGTACGACGCCAACAAGTACGACCCGGTTCTTTCTGTCTACAACCCAGCCAAACACTTGGGTGCTGTCTCCGAGAAGTTTTCTGAAAAGCTTGAGGATTTCATCAAGAATAATAAGAAGCTATTCTCGGAAAGTGGTATCTCTGATAAGAAGTTCACTGCTTTGATGCAGTTGAAGTATATGCGTTCTTTGATCAACCCTGGTGAGTCTGTTGGTATCATTGCGTCTCAATCGGTTGGTGAGCCATCTACTCAAATGACTCTGAACACTTTCCACTTTGCTGGTCACGGTGCTGCCAACGTTACTTTGGGTATTCCCCGTATGAGAGAAATCATCATGACTGCATCTGCTTCCATCAAGACTCCGCAGATGACGTTGCCAATCAGAGATGAGGTTGATGATGACATGGCTGATGCATTCTGTCGTTCTGTCGCTAAGGTTGTCTTCTCTGAACTTGTTGATTACATTACTGTTACCGAAACTGCGGGTGAAGGTGAAACTGCCGGGCGTTCTTACGGTATCGACTTCAAGTTCTTCAATAGCGAACAATACCACCAAGAGTACGATGTTTCTAAAGAGTACCTCGAGAAAATCATTATCGAGAAGTTCTTGAGAACTGTTGAGATTGCCATTACCAAGGAGGTTAAGAAGCAGAAGAAGCCAAATGGTGCATCGATGCCAGATATTGGTAAGGCTGTTCCAAAGGCTCAGATGGAATCCGCTGTGGAATCCAAGGGAGGTGAAGATGGTGATGCTGATGATGAGAAGCAACGCTCTAAGGGTAAACAGTCAGTTTCATACGATGGTCCAGATGACGACGAGATTGAGACGATGAGAGCTGCTGAGAAGTCTGATGAAGATATGAACTCTGACTCTCAAGACTCTGATTCTGATTCTGATTCTGATGCTGAGGAGCAAGAGGTCAAAACCAAGTCTTTGTCTAAGGATGCTCGCGATCGTCAATCTGCCGTCTTGAGTGCCCACAACTTGATTACCAAGTTTGACTTTGACGACAAGGACGGTGCTTGGTGTCATTTCAGAATTGAACTCCCAGCTGGTACTCAGAAGTTGTTGATGGTTAACATCATTGAGGATATCTGTCGTCGTTTCGTCGTGAAAGAAGTTCCACGTATTGGCCGTTGTCTCCACCCACAGCCAGAAAATGGTAAGCGTGTTTTGACTACCGAGGGTGTTAACTTCCAGGCTATGTGGGACCAGGACGATTTCATCAATGTGAATGCGATTTCCTCTAACGATATTTATGCCGTTTTGCAGACTTACGGTGTGGAGGCTGCTAGAAACACCATTGTGAATGAAATCCAGAACGTTTTCGGTCGTTATGCCATCACTGTCTCATCTCGTCACTTGGACTTGATTGCTGATATGATGACTAGAGAAGGCTCCTATTTGGCTTTCAACCGTCAAGGCATTGACTCGTCCACCTCGGCATTCATGAAAATGTCTTACGAAACTACCTGTCAGTTCTTGACCAAGGCTGTTCTTGATGGTGACCGCGAGAAGCTGGAGTCTCCTTCCGCTCGTATTGTATTGGGTAAGCTATCCGGTGTTGGTACTGGTGGTTTTGACTTGCTTGCTCAGATGCCTCAAGATGCTTAACTAGAGCATTAAACGCGCTGTATATTATCCTCCCTTTCTCCCTCTTTGTCACATACTTTTTAAAATGCATTAATAGATTGAAACAGCAGATGTAATTACGGTTAAAGATTTTCAACGATAGTCATTAATGTACATGCAACTATATATAATAACCCGGATCACTTGATGTCAAAGATTGGCTTCAAGGACTTGATCAATAACCAGTCTTCTCTTGGCACGGAGTCTCTGAAGGCTGGGTCCTTCAAGGTGTCGATGGATTTACGGGAGATCAAAGAATACAAAGTATCTTTCTCATCGACGTGACGACCCCAAATAGGTTGAGCATTAGAAGGGTTCTCCAAACGGACAGCAACACCAGCGTTGGTAGTACCCTTCTTAACAATGTCGACAGACTTGTGGTTAACTTCCATGGACACAACCTTACCGAGGACCATAGTAGTCTTCTGTTTCGTGTCAGGGTCAAGCTTAACAGCACAAACAGGAGTGCCGATTCTCAAAGAACCTTCAACGACATCAATACCAATGATCATTGGATTACGCTTGTTAATGATTTGGAGAGTCTTCATAACACATGGGAAAGTGGCAAACTCAAGGAAGTCCTTACGACGCTGCTCAAGAAGCTTCTCTTGGTAAGCAGTGAATGCATCAAACAAGTGGTAGATAACGTCGGCTTGGAAGATCTTGATGCCCTCCTGCTCAGCATACTGTTCAGCCTCCTTGTCAACCTTGACATCGAAACACAGCATGATAGCAAACTCTGGTGCCTTATCAAGCATGGCAGTAGCTTTAATAACATCACGCTTGAAAACTGGACCCAAACCAATGGACATAACTGGAATCTTCATGTCCTTCAAGAAGTCCAAAAGAGCCTCTAAAGAACCCAAAGTGGAAGCTTGAACAGTGACACCACGACCAGAGGTATCGACAGAGTCCAAAAGACCAGTCAAGTCATCCATGACCTCCTCCATCATCTCCTCCTCGTCATCATCCTCACCAACAACCAACAAACGAGAACCAGCAACGGCCTTGTCCAGATCGTTAGCAGCAACCTTAACACCCAAAGCTGCCTTGACCTCCTTGTGATGGACATACTCGGATTTGATACGCAATTCACGAGCAGGTGGTGGTGTCAATAAGGCACGAATATTTGTAGCGATTGGACCATTCATACCACAGAGCACGATACGATCACCCTCTCTCAAGTAACCGTTGGACAAAATAACATCAATAGTGACACCGAAACCATCGACAACCTTGACTTCCAAAATAGTTGCCTCAACAGAAGACAAGTACATTAATTGCTTGGACATTCTCTTTTGGGTCAGCTCCAACAACAACCACAGCAAATCTGGAACACCTTCACCAGTAACAGCGGAAGTTGGAACAATGGAGACGTACTTGGACATGTTTCTGTTTTGGAAGTACAACTCAGAGTTCAAACCCTGCTCAGCAAGGGCAACCTTGATTTTTGTGAATCTGTCTTCGAACTCCTGCTGAACGGCTCTGGATTGCTTAGCAAATGAGTCTCTGAAAGAGTTGTTTGGTGTTGCTTGCCAGTCATACAATCTATCAATCTTGTTCAAAGCGACAATGAATGGAGCCTTTCTGTCACGCAACAATCTGATGGATTCCAAAGTCTGTTGCTCCAAACCATGCATAATATCAATAACCAAGATGGCAATGTTACAAAGGGAGGAACCACGGGAACGCAAGTTGGTAAAAGACTCGTGACCTGGTGTATCAATGATCAACAAGCCTGGAACGTCAAAGGTCTGTTTTTCATACTCAGCCATAACAGCAGTCTTCTGCTTAATGGCATCAATTGGGAAGTAAGTTGCACCAATTTGTTGAGTAATACCACCAGCTTCACCACCTTGAACATTTGTTTGACGAATCTTGTCCAATAATTTGGTCTTACCAGTGTCGACGTGACCCAAGATACAACAAATTGGAGAACGCAAATCAGAGGATGCTGTCTCAGACTTCTTAACAGCCTTCTTTTGCTTCGCAAGGGCAAGTTCAGCAGCCTTAGCAGTAGCAGCTTCCTTTTCAGCCCTCTTGTCAGCCTCAACCTCAGCAATAGCAGCTTCAGCAGCGGCGGCGGCGATAGCCTTGCTATTGTCAATGGTGGTGGTAGTTTCCGAAGCGGTTTCAGCATCTTCAACCTCCTCAGTGGCATCTTCATCAACCAGCTCTGTCTCCTCAGTGTCCCAGCTATCGGCGACTGGTTCGTCATCATCAAGAGCCATTTGCTCCCAGTCTTCAACCAGAGCATCTTCCTCGTCATCACCTTCAGACTTCTTCAAGGCGTCAAGTCTCTCCTGCTCCTTCTTAGCTTCCTCGGCAGCCTTAGTGTTGGTCTTCTTCTTCTTACCGTAAACGATTTTCTTTGGCTTTGGAGCTTCAGATTCGGCAGAGGATTCACCATTTTGCAAACCTGCAACAACGACGTTACCAGCAGACAATAAGGCGGCACGACGACGTTCCAAGATCTTCTTCTCCTCCTTCTGCTTCTTAGTCAAGAGTTTACCCTCAGCCTTGAGTTTCTCACGTTTGAGTCTCTCCTTTTCACGTTTAACTTCACGGGCAGCTTCCTGCTCAGCAGCAGCAGCGGCCTCTTTCTCTTCCTCTTCCTTAGCCAATTTCTCTTCCTCTTCTTCGAGACGACGAGCTTCTTCTTCAGCCTGCTTTTGCAATTCCAATTGCTTTCTCAATGCAGCCAAACCAGCAGGAACTTTCTTACCTTTCGCCTTTGATGCAGCCTTTGGGGCTTCTTCTTGTTTTGGAGCTTCTGGTTCTGGGGTAGCATCCTGGGACTGGGTATCAGCAGAGTCCTTGGCAGAAGACTGCTGTGCCTTCTTTCTCGCGGCCAGTTCTTTCTTTCTCTGCTTCTCCTTTTCTTTCTTTTCCTTTTCCTTCTCCTTCTTGGATTTGATCACAGGACCATTGCCTCCTTTGTTTGCCTTCTCATCCTCAGCCTTTTTGGCTTTGTTCGCCTTGTTCTTCTTCAAAGTGGCCATGAAATCGCCACCAAAGTCACCTTCTGTGGCCTCAACAGGTCCAGATGGTCCAGATGGTTCCTCAGTAGTCTCTGCAGATGGTGTACCAAATTCTTCAGCTTCTGGCTGTTCGAACTCGACATCGTCATCCCAGTCACCGCCTTTCTTTCCCTTTTTATCCCTGAAGAGGAGATGCTGTTAGTACATATACTGAGTATGAAAATGAAATAACAACCACTCACTTCTTTGCCATTGTTAACACACAATACTTGTTCTCAACTGAGCCGATCTAAAGCTTTCGCCGCCATCAAAAGGTCCCATTGGAAAGAAAGAAAAAAAAGTTTTGATGTGTGAAAAGTCGCGAATGTTTCCTCTTTAGGCACTATTCTGGTTCAAGGGCAACAGAGGAGAGGGCCTCGAAAGTGAAAAATTATGAACTTGAAGTTCGTTGGTGGGCCATTTCATATTTTTTTTTTGGTTTTAGCGTTGAGCGAGAGGAAGAACACCGCTGAGAGCAGAGAGAGTTACCCAAGATGACGACAGTGGAAAAGATTAGTATGTTGATATGTCTGATTGAAAGCTGTATCTTATTCATTCAGGAAAATATACTAACACTAATCCTAGAATCCATCGAAGATGAGATGGCCAGAACCCAAAAGAATAAGGCCACAGAGTACCATTTGGGGTGCGTAGATAGATTTGACTCTTTTCGAGTAAATATACTAACGAATAAACAGTCAGCTGAAGGCAAAGCTTGCAAAGCTTCGTCGTGAGTTGCTTACACCAACAGGAGGCGGTGGTGGTGGTGGTGTCGGTTTTGACGTTGCACGTACTGGTGTTGCAACTGTTGGATTTGTCGGATTTCCATCGGTTGGTAAATCCACCTTGTTGTCCAAGCTGACCGGTACCCACTCTGAAGCTGCAGAGTACGAATTTACAACGTTGACGACCGTTCCCGGTATCATTAGATATAAGGGTGCCAAACTTCAATTGCTCGATTTGCCAGGTATTATTGAAGGTGCTAAGGATGGTCGTGGTCGTGGTAAACAAGTTATTGCCGTTGCAAGAACTTGTAACCTTATCTTTATTGTCTTGGATGTCAATAAGCCATTGGCTCACAAGCAGATCATTGAAAAGGAATTGGAGGGCTTCGGTATCAGAATCAACAAGGAGCCACCAAACATCCTTATCAAGAAGAAAGAAAAAGGTGGTTTGAACATCACTAACACAGTGCCATTGACTAAATTGGATAAGGATGGTATCAAGGCTGTGATGAGTGAGTACAAGATCAACTCTGCCGATATCGCCTTCAGATGTGATGCCACAGTTGACGATTTGATTGATGTTTTGGAAGCATCCCAGAGAAAGTACATTCCGGCCGTTTATGTGCTGAACAAGATTGACTCATTCTCCATCCAGGAGCTGGACCTATTGAAGAGAGTTCCAAACGCTGTGCCGATCAGTTCTGGTAAGGAATGGAACTTGGATGAATTACTAGAGGTGATGTGGGACAGATTGCATTTGGTGAGAGTCTACACCAAGCCAAAGGGTAGAATGCCAGATTTTTCCGAACCTGTTGTGTTGAGATCTGGTGGCTGTACCGTTGAGGATTTCTGTAACCAGATCCACAAGTCGCTTGTCGAAGATTTCAGAACGGCAGTCGTTTATGGTTCAAGTGTGAAGCACCAACCTCAATACGTTGGTTTGAACCACGTCTTGGAGGATGAAGATGTCATTACCATCTTGAAGAAGTGATGTGCCTCGTGTCACCATCCCCTTTGCATCTGTCAGTTTCGTTTTGTTGTGTCTACGTGTTTTAAAAGTTTTAATGCCCCCCCAATCTTTTCCATTTTTATTTGTTTTTTTTTTTTTTTTTAGGATTGACAAACCGTAAGCTATATAAAAACCATACAAAACCAAAACAACTTAGAACTGAACAAAACAATACCAACCAACATTGGGATAAACATCAAGCTGTTCTCTTCAACAGCCTTGGACTGTGTAATTCCGCCTCTTCGTGATCAGCCACATCACACGCACCTCTTTTTGTCTTCATAGGGGAAAAAGTGGCACCAAATTGCTTTCTGGCCTTGTTATTGATTTGGAATTTTGCCAATTCATTAGCAAAGAATCCAAATTCATCGAATCCCTTTACAGAAGGTCTGATAGATTTCAAATAGCTGTAACTCTGTGCAACATCACAGTTGTGCGAATCTTGAACGTACGACAACGCAAACGTTGACATCATGTTATCGTTACCGTTGAGCGAAAACAAGAGGATACCAGCACTCGGATCCAACTGCTGGATCGAATGAACTAGCGTGAGGAAGTCCTGCAACACTTTTTGGAAGTCAATGTTTGTAATAACAGCATTTGTGATTTTCCCCTGTGTGACCCTTGTAACGTTTGGTGTAAAATTTGTGTTGAACTTCATGACGGCTTCACCTTCATCCTCGGTGAGTTTTTGCGAGCTAAAGTGTGGGTCAATGGAGACACAACAGAACTGTTCTGGTGAAAGGTCTTTCAGATAGTAAGAGCACTTCTGACACGCAAGCACACCAATGACATATCGGATGTTGTTCTGTACGAGGAAATCTTGCTGAGCGACCGAGTTAAGAGGTCCAAGCCAAACGGAACTGGAGAGCTTCTGCGGCTGGAGTTGGTTCACCGTATTGGCGAGCATGTGTTTGTTCTGGAAGTCCATCGTTGTTTTGCCTCCCCCCCTTTTTTTTTTTTTATACGTTATGTTCTCTGCTGTGGCGTCTCTATTTGATAAGGCGCTTATTTGTACGGATTTGGTACCGGGTAACCTCTAGTCGTGTGATTGTGAGTATATATATGGT
>JAJMLK010000013.1:41580-57878 GCA_030564145.1 Williopsis takata
AAAAAAAAAAAAACATTCGACTATGTTCCATACCATGAAGGGAAGTAGCTTTGGGAGATGAAAACTTTACATTCTAATGAGTGTAAATTTATTGATACAAAGAGTTTAGCGCGAGATATCTCAGTAAATAGAAAGATAAGCTGTATCGACAGTCTTTAATTGGTACCGCTTTTCAAGAAATGGGTTTATGTCGGACATGGGTCATATACATTACACCGCAGCACATATTTCTGCTGCCCCTACCATCGAGGTGTACGGATGTATCTGGCTCGGTACCATCACACTTCTGAGCCCTAAGATACATCCTCTTCTTAACCCTCTCCATATATATCAATACATGCTTAAATCATACTCTTGATAGTCCTCGGTCTTCATAGCTGGATAGTAAAGCCCTCACTATTGATCTACATTGGGACTTGCATTACAAACGCATCTCTCCCACAGTTTATGACCCCCCACTCGGGGGGCGGATTGCGTCTTTTTCCGAACCGCTCCGCAGGTTTTACTTCCGCTATTGGAAAGTATCCTAAAAGAGTGCGCTTCTGCTTTGGGAAATTGACAATGTTTTGATTTGAATATGAACTGAAGGAGCCAAACGGTGAACACAGAGGCGCAACCGGAGCTTAGGCAAGCTATGGGTGTGCAAGCGATCTGGGATGTCATTCAGGGTGCCACAGATGACAGAGTACCCTTTACATGCTTTGCCACAAAGTTTTACACTGAAAATAAGCGACCCCTGAGGCTGGCAGTTGATGGTTACCAATGGCTTCTTGAGGCATCATCGAACCTTCCCAATGAATTGATGCACTTGGCAAGGATTGGAAAGATAGTTCAAGTGTTTCATGCAAGAATACGGTATCTCATCTCGTTAAATGTCTCGTTCATAATCGTCTTTGATGGATCTCACAAGCCAAAGTTCAAGAGAGGCGAGCTCACGACTGCACAGCTCCAAGCATTAAATGAAAAGGATTACGACATGTACTATTCTGAGGCTATGAAGAAATTGGAGAACGGCCGTGATGATGTGAATGATCTGGTCGAAATGGTTCATGTGAAGAAAATGCTTGGATTGTGGAAGATTGATTACGTTGATGCCCCAGCTGATGGCGAGGCGGAGTGCGCAAGACTGCAGAAACTTGGGATTGTGGACTATGTAATCAGCAATGATAGCGATACTCTCTCTTTTGGTGCAACCCAGGTTTTGAGAAACTTTTCGAAGTATGAAGAGGATAAACCGGCAAGTGCTGGAGGTCAACTGAAGCCAACGGTTGATTGGTGGGTCACTCCTGTGAGGATGGCTAAAGTCAAAGAACTAAAGGGTTTTGACAGTGACAGGCTTGTATTACTGTCTCTTCTATGTGGTGCTGACTACAATTCGGGAATTTCAAAGCTGGGTGTTATGAGAGCGTCACAGATTGTGTTATGTGGCACGTCCAAAATGGTTGAACACTCTGCAACGTTTTCCTACGATACATTACAGGACTTTTCTAAGGAGTTGAGCCACTTGTACAAAGGTAATACAATATCTGGAGCAGAAAGAGCAGCACAATTTATTCAATTTCAAGAGAGGATTTTCAAGTTGGTAAAAAGGCATTCAAGTTCCTTATTTGGTAGGAACGAGGTACAATTAACTGCATCTGGTGAAAACTTTACAGGATGGCCTCCTGAATTTGTTGTATCCCTTTATTACAAGCCATTAGTACTTCCATCATCCAGAATATTTCAGTTTACTTCTGGAACAACAAATAATGCATCCTTGGACAACAATTTGTTTTGTGGAGTGGATTTTGAAGCCTTGTATGACCAGGTGAAGCTGTATCCACACGGAACGATAAAAGATCTGGCCAATTGGTTTTATCGTGAGATGAGTTCCGCTTACATGCTGAGATATTTGCGAATTTATAAGAGTGATGGTTGGAAAGATGACCAAAATTTTCAGTTTATCAAGGTCCGTATGGTAAACTATAGTGCGAACGAAGATGACGATACTGCTGGTGTATTCATTGCAGTCATAAAAGCTTTGAATCATGGCCTTGAGCCATTACGTGTCAATGCGGTATATCAGGACCCGCAAATTTCTGCACCTAACTTCAGCGTCTCAGTTGATCTCCTGACAGAGCATACTGCTAATGATCTTTATGAGCTGGAAAGACTCCGAATGGAGCAGATTGAGCTGAGGAAGAGCCCAAAAAAAAATCCAAAGAGCGTTACTACCGCAATAAGATCACAGAAAAGTCCAAGGAAACCAAAGCTTGGTTCTAACACTTCTCCGTCCAAGAAGATGACACAGTCCACTCTTTCCCCTGAAAAGCCAACTACAGAGCTCAAGAGAACATGCTCCGTGTTGAATACCCCACCACCATTGATGAAATTACCAAATCTGTTACTGGCGAAGGAGAAGGAAACAGTGTCTTTGGATAAGGATCCTTATACTTCAAATATTGAATCCATTTCACAGCCAACGAAATTACAAAGACTCACCAGAGCTAAGACCATGCAAATATCCCCCAAGAAAGCTAAACTACTTCAACCTCAACTTTTGGATTTGAAAACTGTACCACCACTTAGGCGAAGGTCTTCTACGATCCCGATTCTGGCACCATCTGGAACCTTTAAGGTAAGACCACTCAGTCCAATGATGAAACGACCACAGGAAGCCAGAACCCCCGAAAAGCTGATTATTACGGAAATAAAGACGCCTAATACGGTGGAGATTATTGATCTAAGCTCTGGTGAGTCAACGCCATCAAATTCGCCAGAGAAGTCCAAGATGCTTGGATGTAAAAAGAGGAAGGTGTTCTTTGATGACATGACAGAAGTTCAAGAGGGTTCTGAAATGGATACGGTTGGTGACTCGGGAGTGATAAGAAAAAGACTTAGGAAGCAACCAATCAAACCTCTACCGATCAGAAGTCTCTACTCTCCTATCAAGTCGAAACGGGGTGAGGCATCTCAGGCTAATGATATAAAGGTCATTTCCGATGAAATGCCATCACTCCCAGTACAGTGGCTATCCCAGAAGAGTACAAAAGAATCACTTGATTCAGAAACCCAGTTTCCAAAAGAATACCCCAAGGATGACCAGAGCACATTAGTTGTCCAAGCAGCATCGCATTCACCATCAAAACGAATCCCGCGTTCTCAAACACATGGAAAGAAGAAGAATGATTCAATGCAAATTACAAGTGTAATTTTCTCGGATAATATTGCGCCGATAACTGAAAATATCGAAGGAAGAATTCATCCATCACAGAAACCATCAAATAACAAACACGATACATCACCTGTTAAACTTCCAGAGTCTAAAATGACCTCATCGGAGGCCTTCACACTACTTGGATCTCCACCTTCTCTTTTGCACCCAGCAATCCACAAGAAAATTGTGGACTCCCATATTTATAAAATGAGAGTGCTCGGAAAGAGTCTTGATGATGCGATTGGTGTCCCTGCTACTCAAACAACCATTTCAAGACCAATCGGTGAAGAGGAAGATCTGGGGAATGGCAAGAAGAGGCTTAATTTTACACTACCTTCTGACTTCGGTGCTCTAAAAAGGATCTCCTCAAAAAAGAAAAGTAATTCAAGCGCAGACTTTGATGTTATCGATCTGTTAACTCCATGAATTAATGTTAGTTAAATGTGTCAAGGTAGTCCATGAATTTTAAGGCCCATCGCGTTACGAGCATTTGGCTTTTGAAGGCCAAGAAAAAAAAAAAAAATTCTCGGTCTTCACAAAGCTCATCGCAAGTATAACAGGGTAAACAACACATACGTGGACGCAGCACAAGATGAGGATTCTCGCTGCTGCTGAAGACTCTGGGAGTTTTAAGGAAATCATTTGTGCTAAAGGTACTGATACTTCCTCTCAAACCGCTACACAACCTGAGAAAGTCAGCACATTCGATGAACAGGGGATAAGATCGCATATCCAAAAGCTGATCGTTGTTCCAACATCACTGGGTGATATTGTGGTTGCCACTCGTGCCAACGGAACTATCAATTTCTATAAGTCTAATGAGACGTATGACCTTCTGAACACTGTTACTGGTGCTCTTCTGCAAGACTCCAAGGACAAAGACCAATTCATTAATTTGGCATTTGCATTTGGTGTGATCTTTGCCGCCTCTGAACAAGGTAAGATCACCATAATCGATCCAGAATCTGTATTTAACAAGGTGAAGAGTGTGGACATTATTGTGAAGTCGCCATTGACTACTTTTGTATCTCATCCAGAACAAAAAGGTGTGTTCGCATTCGGTGGTAAGGAAAACGATGTCAAGATTATTCGTCTCTATAAGAAATCTGCATTTAAAGACCTGAAGCTTGAGCTATTATTCCAGGCTAAGAATGTCAAAAATGATAAGTTGGATCTTCGTGTGCCAATTTGGGTAACAAACATTCTCTTCATAAACTTGGATAAGCACACTGAATCCTCATGGCAGTTTATCACCACCACAGGGTATGGCCAAGTTAGAAAGTACGACACCTCACACGGCAAGAAACCGATTATGGACAAGAAACTCACTGACAAGCCATTGATGCAAGTTGAAAAGACACCTAAGGAATCTGAAATAATATGTGCTGACTCACATGCCACCACTGCTTTGTTCCATGTGGAGAAGGGTGTTCTTGTGGCTAAGTACAAAGGTTCCGTAGGTGCTGTACAGGGAATGTATTCACATATACAAGGCTCTGGTGAACCTCTTTTGGTCACTGGTGCGCTCGATAGATATGTCCGTGTTTTCAACATCAATACAAGAGAACAGGTTGCAAAAATTTATATCGGTTCAAAGGTGAGCTCTGTGTGGCTATTGGATAACTCATCTGGTGAGATTAATACTGCAAAGACTGATGAGGATGATGAGAAGAAGAGAAAGAAAAAGAAGCTGAGAAAATCGCAGAGAGAAGCCGAAAGGGAAAACCCAGATAAGGTGTGGGAGGATTTGGATGAGCTTGAGGGTGCTAAAAAGAAGAGAAAGACAACAGCCTAATAGATTCAACATTTAGAATGACCATTTGTATAGTTACACTTCGAATGAACATAGAACATGGAATTACATAGCCCTTGCCAGTTTTCTATCATGACCTGACTTTCTATTATGATTGGCCCTCGACGCTTTATTTTTTTCATTCCTTGCCTGATTTCTCTTTATGTTATTTGACGGAACGTTTTGTTGTCGTCTGTTGCTGTTTGAATGATGTGGCCTTTCATCGATATTATCAGATTCTTCAATATTCCCATCATTCTCCAGATCTCCCTCTGATCTAAATGCTGATCTTTGCGGCTTGTTTCCTCTGAACATATACTTCTCTTCCAGAATCTGAGCTCTCTTTGGAGATTTTTGGATCATCCTTGCCCATCCTTCGATTTGTTCGTCCGACCACTTGGTCTCTCCCTTCATTTCTCCTCTCTTTTTTAACTTTCGGGAAGTTTTTTCAAAAAGCAGTGGATCTCTCTTGAATATCTCCCAAAGATGGCCTTCGATCTTGTCATATTTTGATTGATCACCGCCTGTAAGGGCAGTAGCAGCTTCGGCTTCATCATATGTGTCATCATGCTCATCCTCATCAGGTATGTACATCAATTCCAATGCAGCGGATAGCGTACGATTCTTAAGCTCATCCGGAACATGCTTTATCTGCTTCGATACAACCTTCTTCTGGATAATGGATTCAGCTGTTGGATACTTGGGCTCCACCTTAACAGGTTTTGTAATGGCTTCTGGATCTTCAAGTAAGAGATGCGTAACAGATTCAACATTGTGGTCATATTTGCGAAGGAGCTTCTCTGTCTGAGAGATGGTTAGTTCAGGAAACATGTCAATCAAAGAATGGACATCCTCCTGATTGACAGGCACTTTCTGCTTAACTCTGATGAAAGGTAACTTTTTGTCCAAACCAGGAACCAGTTTCTGAAACTCTGACGTGGTGATTATACCCGAAAATAAAGGACAAAGACTCATAGAATGTTTTGAAGACACGCCCAATTCAGTAGCAAGAGCAGCTAATCTATTGCTAGTGATCGATATCAGAGAAAGAATGGCAATCTCTTTGGACTGGCTGGCAAAATGACCTTGCCCTTTAGCGTACAACTTCTCCAAGATCTCCCACCATGAAACTGTGGCAAAATTGTCAGAGAATAATTGAGTATTCTTCCTCTGTAGCTTCTGATCGATAAGAGTCTTGTCTGTCTTCTTCGTACTCGTCATCATGACTGATGCCAATGTCTGCAGATCAACTTTCGAGAACTTTCCATTGGAGATTAACGACTCAATGTGGCGCTGAACTTGTTGGATGCAGTTAATAGTCCTCTTATCACGAGGCTTGTGCGTTCCGTCAACCAGACCCCGAGTGAGATGAGTGTTCTTGCTAGCAAAAATCTTTGCAAAGTCCCATAGCGACTCACCATTCATCTTCAATTTTATTACACCGAGTTCTTTCACCAGCTCAAACATCCATGCACGTAGAATCGCGAGGTTCTCTGTGATTTGAGGGTTTATAAGACCCAAAGAAAGAATCTGACCTTGTTCATTGGCAATTTCATGCATGTAACTTTTCACAAAAAGACACATTTGCTGCTCACTCTTCTCTGAGAGTGGAATGTGCATGTTTAGCACTGTCTGGACGTATTGGATGTAAACCTCAATCAAATGCACCCAAATGACGGGGTCCTTATCCACCATCGAAGAGCGCAATTTGAACGGGGGGAAAGCCGTAATGGGTAGATCCTGCTCCTGCCTTTCAGCATTGATTTCAAGTACGTGATCATTTGACATAATTACTCGTGTTTTACGGTCCTTCGTGTTCTTTTCACTGCGTTTTGAATCTTTCAAAATATTAATTCTGCTGAAAAATTCATCACAGCGAACCAAGAAAACAGAGAAGTATTGTAAATGGGCCCGGGAAGTGGTGAAATAAGGTACCAAGTACTCTTGGAGCAGTTTCAAGAGCTGAAGAAATTGGTTCTGAAACAAAACAGTACAAACTATGCTCATCAAATGATAGAATTGGCACGCGTGGTGCTACTACCGACACAGGATGAATTGGATAGGTCAGAATCACCGCTAGATCCCTACTTGGATCAATTGCAAGGCCAGGAACACGGACTATTAGGAATTATCGATGACCAATGGCGAGCAGTGCAGAAAAATTTGGAAACTCTCGATGACCAACCTTTGAATCTCGTGGTCAACCTCGTTGGAGAAGAACCGTGGGATGAACTTTGGCCAAAGAGCAAATCTCACTTCTACAGAATGGCAGACAGACAATGGCTGCAACTGGCTGATTTCTACCACATTCTAGACAGCGATGTAGTAAAAGAGATCTCAGAAGGAAATCTGAAGAGGCTAGAAATGATCATTGGTCTGGTATCAAGCGAGTTATGAATGCTAAAACTACCATCTGCACGCTGCTCTATAATGCAAAATTTATACTGAGGAAATGGGTATCCATTTGAACATTAGTCCTAAGAAATGCGCTATTCTAATTACACTTCATGATACTATGTGCTCCAGAAGTGGCCTGTAGCCTTTATACAAGTGCTATGGTCATATCTCATAAATGTCCCGTTGATTAAATGTGACAATCACGTGACTAGCGAGCCGCTGCGCAAAAAATAAATTTGGACGAGTCCGGAGTCGAACCGGAGACCTTTCGCATGCTAAGCGAACGCGCTACCAACTACGCCACACGCCCTTGTTTTGAAAAACTAATTTCACGGTTTAACACAATGGGCAGCATCAGAGTAAAAACTATATATGCGAGGTTTCTTACAATTATAGGCGAGTTTACACTCAATATGGGTTATTTTCTGTCCTTGGGTACTACTTTTTGATGATTCATTCCTCTTGATGGTATATAAACACGCACGAAATAGCCATATATATCATGATCGTGTCTTGGCATGGTAGTGCTTAGTTATGTAAACTTCCGTGAAGGTGTGCTATGAACTGTGGATAAGGAGAACAAAGGTAGAAGTTTCAGAGCTACCAGAACTATCGAAAGATTTTGAACAACTAGGAACACTAGAACCACATAAGAATTGCTGAATTGGAATTCGAACTGTTTATACTGTTTATAACGTATAATTGAACACTTACACTAGGAAAAAAAAAAAAAGAGAAAGAATCAAATAAGAAGCGCCAGTAACGTGACGCAGAGAATTCACTTCGTCTCGCTCATAAATGGTTCTCACTGGAGCATAATATATCTAATCTCATTCATCAGGTGGTCCATGGTGAATGTTGCCGTTCCTTGATTGTGAAAATATGGTGACACAAAAAGAATTCAACTGAGAAATCATATGCCATACTCTCCGATGATTATGAATGCTCATTTGTCAACTTGGTTTCTCTGCGGCCAACGTAAAATTGTAATTTACTACAGATGACATCATATTAAATCGTTAAAATTAAAAGCTAGTTGGTATGTACATTAATATCCGTGACAGAGCAGAGTTATGCATCAACATCGTGATCACCATTAGCAGCACCGTCAACAGATGAGGCTGTGTTCTCCTTCTCACCATCATAGTCCTCTTTTTTCTCAACATCTTGATCCTTTGGGATTCTTGCAGAGCTGAAGAACAAGACAATAACGGTATTGACACAAGAAACGGCAATGGCAAGGTAGAAAACGTTGTGAATGGCAGACATAATGCAGTTCTTTACAATCACTTGACCTTCTGGGGTAAGTTTCGCAATATCCTTTGGAGATCCAACAACACCCTCGACAGCAGAAATGCCAAATCCGTTGAACACATCCGACTTTGCGTAATAAGCAGCTCTGATCTTGTTGGTGACCGAGGTGTTGTAAACGAGTTGAGAGATTGAAGCACCAATGGCAGCACCCATTGCTCTTGTGAATTGTGTGAACGAGGTTGCCATGATAACACCACCGTTCTCCTTCGGAGCACACAGTTGAGCACCCATCATTGAGGCCTGAAGAAGGGTACCGATGCAAACACCTGGAAGGATCAAAAAGCCAATCATTTGACCAGTGGAAGCATCAACTTTCATCAAGGTAGCCAATCCAAAGCCGATGGGACCAACTATACCAGCGAAAATGGCAAATGGTTTGATATGGCGAGTTTTTCTGATCAGAATACCAGTTGCAATCGTACAGATAATCATCGATATCATCAGAGGGAAGAAGTGGATACCGGCTTTGATGGAACTGAAACCTTTAATCACTTGTAGGTATGTTGTCAAGAAGATGGAGAATCCCATAAAGACGAAAAATACCAAACTGAGAGCCATGCATGGTGCCATAACGCCAAGACTCGTGACAAGACTAACTGGGATAATTTGTTTCTTCGAATACTTAAAGTTCCATACGCCAAAGGCAATCAGAACCAAGCCCGAGAGGATGAACATAACAATAACACCAGCGGAGTTCCAAGCCAACTGTTGACCACCCAAAGTCATTGCCAACAGAAGGAGAACAATACCAACAGGCATCAAGAATGAACCAAGGTAATCAATTTGAGCAAACTTCTCCTTCCATGTGAAAGCTGGTGATGGAGGGTTGAAGAAGAAAAGCAGGCAAATGAATGCTGAGCCGCCCAATGGCAAGTTGATGTAGAAGCACCATCTCCAACTGACGCTATCGGTAAATGCACCACCGATCAGTGGACCGACAATTGATGCGACAGAAAAAACGATACCCATAAAGGCAAACAGTAGTGGACGTTTACTAATTGGAACCATTTCTGAACCGACGATGAACACCAGGACTTGGATACCACCACCACCAAGCCCAGCAATGACTCTACCAACGATAAGGGCATCCATACTTGGGGCAGTAGCAGCAACTAGGGAACCAATCTCAAAGATGACGATGGATAGTAACAATGACTGCTTTCTTCCAAAGTAGATGGAGCACTTACCCCAAAGTTGTACGGACATTGCCAACCCCATCATGTAGCCAACAGAAATCCATGCAACTTTTTCGTACTGTCCCCATTTGTTACCAACTGTTTCTAAAAGCGTAAAGGTAATAGTCTGGTCCAATGCGACCAGGAACAACGTGATTGCCAGAGAGGCGAGCGAAACTGCGAGAATGAATCCTGATGCCTGATGGTCGAACCTGTTTGTACCATCACCAGCATCCTTCTCGACGAACCTTGCAGTCGTGGGTTGATCTTCCATATTCTTTTCACTCATACTCGTTATTTGCAATGAGCCCTTTTCACTTCTAGTTTAAGCAAAGAAGTAAATCATTTTCAAAGCAGAATGGTCCCCATTGTCTGAGGTTTCCTAGATATATATATATATATATATGTATGTATTTATAAGTTTATACGGCCATCGCCATCTCCAAAGACAAAAGACGACAACCGGGACGGCAATTCGGGGTTAGCTTCCCCTTTGGGCCAAACTCCATCGGACACGGCTGTAGAGGCCTGCGTTTGTATGTGTGTCTCATCCCGTTCCGCGTCCGTGGCCCGTGTCCGTAACCCGTAACCCGTAACCCGTAACCCGTAACCCGTAACCCGTAACCCGTGACCCGTGACCCGTGACCCGTGTTTCTGATGCTTGGCCATTAAATCCGACAGGTCCCGGGTCCTCCTCGCACGGTGTACCTATGTGGGTGTGGGCATTGGCGCGCGGGCTAGAATTAAGAGGAGGAGGGGAAGATTCTATTGATGGAGTAGAAGAGAAGGGGTACGATTGACTAGTACTGACAGCACATATCGCGGAATAGCGGTACTTCATTACAAATCACACCCTTTTTTTTTTTCTTGGGTGCCTGGCTTGTATGTGTTTGATCTTCGGAGGACTCTTTTTTCCCTGTTTCAGGCCACAGAGGGGTTTCTCTCCGCCCATGGGATTGTCTATTGTAGGTGATTCCCTTATAATAGCCATCCATCTTCCGCCCCATTACTGGCAATGACTGCCTTCATATGTGCTTATTTATTATTACCTTTATTTTTGTACTCTGTACATGAGCTGTAAAGTATAATCGACATCTGAATGGATCAATAAAAAAGGCAGTAGATACATGCATATACTGGCCTTGTGCATGCCAGGCGAGCATGCTTAAAAAAAGAGCGCTACATACGCGATCCACTCGTGTGGCAATCTTTTGTTCCCACTTGGGAAATTGGTTTCCCCACTGATGAATTGTGGGTTTTTTTCTTCCCCCGTTTGTTCATTTGCACCAGGCGATAGAAGGGTCTGATGTATTATTATTGTGAACTAATTACCACATGTTGTGCCTTGGCCGCCAACTCTCCCCTCTCGGCTGCCCCGACCAATTGACAACCCTTTTACGATTTTCCTGTCATGGTGGCCTGCGCACTCAGCGAGTTGACTCACCATGAGCAGAGGTTCCCGCCATATAGTTTCTGAGGAGGAAAAGAGGAAAAGAGGGAGAGAGAGAGAGAGAGAGAGGGCAAGGTGGGTAAGGAGAGCGCCTAATGGAACGATAGCCACCAACCGGCTTGACTTGCTTATATATAGCTGTAGAGCAATGGCGACAAAGCACTACATTTTCAACTAAGCAGCGGCAAGAACCATGGCTCCCCTATAGCCTCATGCTCAGTTGGTGTCGTACAATAGTAATAGTGACACACTGTGGCGTCTCCTTCCTTCCATTTCGCTTTCTCACTCTTTTCCATTTCTTGTAAGGCTGAACAGGATGCGCGACCACCGCTCATGTTACCGTACCGACGCCAAAACAAACACATACAGATAGACACACACCACACCGCAGGGAAAAGGCAAAAGAAAGGTTACCACCACCACCACCACCACAAAATCCACCGTGCGATGTAAAAAACAACAACAACAACAGCAGCCAATCAGTTCCTGAACATGTTAAATTATGAGCTCCTCTAAGTCCAGATAGCGTGGAGAAATCCCTCTTTACTCATTCACTCACCCTGTTGTTCTAACCACTATCTCCTCACCATTATCCCTTCCACCTTTGCTCCTCCTCTTTTCTTATCAGCTTATCGCACGAGTTGTCTCCCCCGCCCCGCGCTCACCTGGGCCGCAACATTCGCGAAAGCAGTAGTGGTAGCAAACCAGTTAGGAGCCAGTGGCTCTAGGGGTGAATTTTTAGGGTTTCCCTGTATAAAAAGGCACGGGGTGACGCTTTGCCACCTTGCAAGCCTCCCAACTTCAACTTCTTTCTCTTGTTTCACAACAACAACAACTGGTACAGCAGAACAGAACATAGACAGCATTCAATCTGCCCTCGTTCCGTTCCGTCCAACTCCAGTTACACCCGCTACACGAACACACGCTCACCCACATCCACACAAACTTACAACGACCCCTAGAAGGTAACACAAAGTTATTGCCAACTCCCAAGTTAAAACCATGAAGACCTCTTTCTTGCTCCCAGCATCCGTCCTGATCTCCGTCGCAGCAGCACTTGTGATCCCAGAGATTGCTACCAACGACGTCTTTGGCCTCAAATCCCCATACCAGAAGGTTGCCGCCCACAAGGTTGGCGTTGCTGAGGTGGCCCCTGTCCCACAGGTGGTTGACACCTCTCTCTTGCAGGCTGCCTTGCTCCCAGAGGACCAGGCCGCAGCTCTGGTGTCTACCGAGTCTGCCGGTCGCAACCTGATCCCACACAGATACATCATTGTGTTCAAGGACGGCGTTGATCCTGAGGAGATTAACTTCCACAAGCAGTGGGTCAACACTGAGCACTTGTCTGCCGTCCAAGCCTTGCACGACTCTAACCCTACCCATTCTTTCTTCCAACAGCTCACAGAGGAGTCTATCGGCTCCGAGATTGGTGGTATCTTGGATGGGTTCTCAGTGGACAACTTGATGTCTGGCTACTTTGGCTACTTCTTGGATGACACCATTGAGTTGATCCGTCGTAACCCTCACGTCCAGTTCGTTGAGAGAGACTCCAGAGTTTTTGCCTCTGAATTTGACACCCAGAATGGCGCTCCATGGGGTTTGTCCAGAATCTCCCACCGTGAACCATTGACATTGGGTTCCTTCAACAAGTACTTGTTCGACAACGAGGCTGGTGAAGGCGTCACATCCTATGTCATTGACACCGGTATCAACGTTAAGCACACCGAGTTTGACGGCCGTGCTACCTGGGGCTCCACCGTCCCAGCTGGTGACGAGGATGTTGACGGTAACGGTCACGGTACTCACTGTGCTGGTACCATTGCATCAAAGCACTACGGTGTCGCCAAGAAGGCCAACGTTGTTGCCGTTAAGGTTTTGAGATCTAACGGTTCCGGTTCTATGTCTGACGTTGTCAAGGGTGTCGAATTCGCCGCCAATGCACATGCAAAGGCCGCTAAGGACAACAAGAAGGGTTTCAAGGGTTCTACCGCAAACATGTCCCTTGGCGGTGGTAAGTCCCCGGCCTTGGACTTGGCTGTGAACGCTGCCGTTCAAGCTGGTATCCACTTTGCCGTTGCCGCTGGTAATGACAATGCCGATGCCTGTAACTATTCTCCAGCATCTGCCGAGAAGGCTGTCACCGTTGGTGCCTCCACTTTATCAGACTCTAGAGCCTACTTCTCCAACTATGGTAAGTGTGTCGACATCTTTGCACCAGGTTTGAACATCCTGTCCACCTATATTGGCTCCGAGACCGCCACTGCCACCCTTTCCGGTACTTCTATGGCATCTCCTCACGTTGCCGGCTTGTTGTCTTACTACTTGTCATTGCAGCCAGGTGCTGACTCTGAATTCTTCTCTGCTCAAGGTGGTATCACCCCTGCTCAGTTGAAGAAGAAGATTATCGAGTACTCCACCAAGGATGTTTTGACTGACATTCCAGAGAGCACTCCAAACTACTTGATCTACAACGGTGCAGGCCATAACTTGACTGAGTTCTGGGGTGCCGAAGTTGCCCAGACTGAGTCTATCGACTTGAAGGCCTCTGTTGAGGAGACCTTTAAGGATTTGGAGTCTCGTATTGAGAACTTGGCTGAAGAGGTTATGGGTCTTGTTGGCTTGTGATTTTTAGATCCTGATGTGTAACACGAATCGATTATCATCCCACATTATTATTATTATTTTTGTTTATTGCCATCCTTCAATTCTTCTTTTTGTTGGGGGTGGAATCCACATTGTGCATAGTGTTGAGATAATTTTGCATTCTCTAGAGTCCATTGTGCACTTTGATGCTCTATCTTCATTTTTATATCATTCATTTTTTTTTTTCAACTCCATTATCGGCATTTATCGGGCTGGGTTATGTGCTAGTGTTTGGTTGGTTGTTGTATGTCTTGATGACTGTTGCTACATCGCTTTCTATACAGCACTGCTTTTTCTACTTTTTATATATTATGAAATTTTCTATGGTCAAAAAAGGACGGTTGTAGAGAGAGGCGCAAGGTGGGGCGGAGGAGGTAGGCGACTGCAAATGCGGCTCTGTGTGTGTGTGTTTTTTTTTTTTTTGATATTCCTGGTTTGGGACACACTGCAATGCGGGAAGGGGATGATGAGCGCTGGCTTAGCCAGCCATGTCTGTTATTCTTAGAAGGACTTCATGGCACAATTTCTTATGACTATAGAATATTATCTCCTCCATTACATTCCTTTCCCACTTCACAAACCATTGCTGCTTGTGGGATAAGAACACCAGATAGACTTGATAGATAATGGTTCCCTCGCATCAACATGAGGATCCCCGCATAATGAGACAAAGGTTGCCACAGCGGCAGCAACAAATACAACAACAAATACAGGCGACTCAACAGACGCCTTATGGGGCTTCACCCTCAACTAACAACTCCTTCTCGAGAACCTCAAGTCAGACCACAATACACCGCTCTGATTCTGAGGAATTTGTAAAGGTACGGTCCTCCTCAAACTCAAGAGGCCATGAGGGCAGAGTTGTCACACAACCAGCGATACCTCTGGGGCACGAGAGGTCTCTATCTCGTACCACATCTCATCTGGAGTCACGGTTCGAGTATGAGCCACATAAGGCGAATAACGTGGTGTTTGAAGTGAAGAAGAACCCTCCGATTAAAAGGAGTACTCTGAACCACATGAGAATGTTTGGAAGGTCCAAGTCTGGCAAGAAGAAGAGTGGCCCCGTGTATCACCATCGACAGGGGAGTGATGATAGCTTAGTTTTGATGCCCACGCTAGCCATGGGTTATGAGAACAGTTTTGATAAGAGGCTGAAGAAGAGCAGTGGAGAGTTGAGGATCACTGGTGATGGGTATTACTTTGAACAGTTTGACGATGACGAAGTTGAAGATAGACTTGACGATGAAGAGATGATTTGCGAACGTGCTGTGAAAACTAATGAGCCATTGAATGATAATGGAGAGGATAAGTTGCACCCTGTGTTTTCTGAGAAGCCCATAACTCCACCATATCCTCAGAGCAGTCCCACAACTATACCGCCATACCCTCAGCAGGAAACTCCTACTTCTACAGTGTCATACATACAGGAACTCCCCTTGGGTAAGGCTGAGGTACCAATTGTCAAAGAAGAGGTTAAGAAACAAAAGTTCTTCAAGAAGATGTTCAGGTCTAAGGAGAAGACGTCGAAGAGTAGGAACCTGCTTCCGCCAGTGCAATTTGAGGATACACACGCGAAGATTGCTGAAACGCCTGAGTGTCCAATCGACAACGCACAACAACTGGATCTACCTAGTGAACCTGTTGAAGAGAACACTGATAACCTCGAGGATACCTCCTTGGTGGACCTCGTGAATAGCATCCCCGTTGTGTCGCAGGTGTTTAGGCAGATTGACGCCAGCGAATCTCTATCTGCACAGACAAAGCTCCTGATAAAGGCTGGGCTTGTCGTATGGATGCTCTACGAAGTTCAATTCCTGTTGGAAACACTCACTAGCTGGTGCTTTACCGCTTAGCCTTGCCGTATTGCTATTAGTGTTGTGGGTGTTTTTTTGTAAATAGGTAACATAAACGACGTATAGACCGAACTGACTGACTAAACAATGTAAACAAGGGTAGAAACATACGTTGTGGGAGAGATGCGTATGTAATGCAAGTCCCGATGTAGATCAATTGTGAGGGCTTTACTATCCAGCTATGAAGACCGCGGACTATCAAGAGTATGATTTAAGCTTGTATTGATATATATGAAGAGGGTTAAGAAGAGGATGTATCTTAGGTGCTCAGAAGTGTGATGGTACCGAGCCGGATACATCCGTACACCTCGATGGTAGGAGCAGCAGAGTTATGTGCTGCGGTGTAATGTATATGACCCATGTTCGACATACGTACTTACGCACACCCCCACAGAAAGAAAGAAAACCATTGCCGGAGCGAGCGGGTACGGCGAGGTTTGGTATAACCGCCGACGGACCAACCCATTCTCGTCCC
>JAJMLK010000014.1:0-11571 GCA_030564145.1 Williopsis takata
GGGGACCACTGCTACTGCTACTGCTACTGCTACTGCTGTGGATTACGTTCGTTGTGTGCGGTGGGAAAGGCTGGGACCAGGGGGAAAAAAAAAACCGAAAAGGTCCCTTCAAGGGTCAAAAGAAACACACACCATCATTCTGCGAGGAGAGAACAAACACACAATATACAACTAAACAATGGCTTCTCACACTTCCATCGTCAAGGCTGGTGACTTCATCCTTAGAACCCCAGCCCTCAAGTCCATCTTCGTCCCAGCTGCCAAGTTCTTCTGTGCCTACGCTGGCTACCGTGAGATGGGTCTCAAGTTTGACGACTTGATCCACGAGGAGAACCCAGTTGTCGAGAAGGCCCTTGCCAGATTGCCAAAGGAAGAGATCTACGCCAGAAACTTTAGAATGCTCACCGCTGCTCAATGTGCCATCACCCACCACTTGCTCCCAGCTGACAAGGCCTTGAAGGCCTCCGAGGACAAGCCATACTTGTTGCCATACTTGTTGGAGCTTGAGGCTGAGATTGCCGAGAGAGAACAGTTGGACAATGTGCAGGTTGCTAAGTAAGCTTTTATTTTTGTTTGTTTTTGCAATACAATCATAAACATCACATAAACATCACACACCACCATATCATTTCCTGCTATTCCTTTTATTATATATATAAATATGTTTTTTTTTTTTTTTTTTGTTGCGGTTCAGTTTTAATTTATTCGGAGAGTGGAGTTTTTGCTTGTCTTTAAAGAGGAGGAGGAGAAGAAGAAGAAGAAGAAGAAGAAGAAGATTCACATTCATTCAAAGAAAAAAAAAAGCTACATACAAGTCATTTTCAAACTATTCTTTCTTTTCTTTTCTTTTTTTTTTTTTTTTGTTTTTAAGTGTTCTCCTATCCAATGTTGATGAGTTTTGTGTTTTCTCTCGAAGTGTCGTGTCCTTGTTCTTGAAAGAATTGGGGATGGGGTTTGAGATATATTGTTATTATGTTGCAGTCATCCACAATTTTAAAAGCGAAGAATACTGATTGAAGAAGAGAGATGATGCATTTGCTACATTGGTGATGTATAAAGTGAACTCTTTACCTGTGTATATTTTTTGAAAAGAGAAGTTGGACGTATGTCTTATTTGTCTCTGATTGTAGTAGCAGACGCGCTTTTATTTATGCCTTTTGGAAACCAAGGGGATGGGATGGGATGGGGGCGGCGAAGAGTACTTAGTATATAATGGCGATCATCCCCAAGTGAGTTGTTGTATCAATCACATCTCACCTAGGAACTACAATGACATATAATTGTCAATTAACGGTGACTGCACACTTTTAGAAACTGTAAAAACATCTATCACAGTGGTAATATAACTATGTGCGTTTTCAAACGCCCGCCTGTCTCCCTCCTTTGCCCGCCCCACCATCGCCAACCTGAGCCAAGAAAATCAGCTTAAGCGCATACAATGCATCACGCAAGCCAACCATATAAAAGCCACCCGATCTCCTCCTTTCAGATCACTTACTAGAGTTGTAATGGGAACAATGGTTAGCTAACAAAAACAAACCATATGTCACAAACGGTTCAAATTCCAAAGTTACCAGTCGTACAGGCTTCCCTTCCAACCGTGCTAACAGTGGCAGGTTCGGACTCTAGTGGAGGTGCTGGTACCGAAGCAGACATAAAGACTATCACAGCGCATGGATGCTACGCATTGACTTGTGTTACTGCGTTGACCGCTCAGAACACCCAGGGTGTGAGCCATGTCGAATACACTTCGTGCTCAGTACTCGATCAGATCCTCAAGCGTAATTTTGAAGACATCCGTGTCGATGTCATCAAGACGGGGCTGTTGACAGAAGATGCCGTCGATCTGCTCGCTAAATACGTTGCAAAGTACCACATGGGTAAGCCAATTGTCATTGACCCTGTGATGGTTGCAACTTCAGGTGCCAGACTCTCAAAGGAGGAAGTCTTGGAACAAGGAATCAAGAAATTGATGAACGGTGTTACTTTGATCACTCCAAATTTGGAAGAAGCTACAAAGATCTTGAAGTTGTTTGACGTTGAAGCCGATGTTTCCTGTGTAGAGCACCTTGAAAAGTATGCACGTCTAATCCAAGAGAAAACCAAGGCCAACAATGTCCTCTTGAAAGGTGGCCATTGTCCATGGTCATGTGAGGATGGCAAGAAGTACGTCACCGATGTGCTATACGTTTCATCCACACAAACTACAACGGTATTCAAATCAGAGTACGTTGACACCGACAATACCCATGGAACAGGATGCACACTTGCTTCTGCGATTGCATCCAATTTGGCATCCGGGTTGACCCTGCAAGGGTCTGTTGAGCACGGTATTCGTTACGTCCAAAGCGCAATAAACTCAGCATCAAAGCTAGGACATGGAAATGGTCCCTTGAATCACGTCTTCCACATTGCATCACCATCTTTCAAAAGCGGTTCTGGTGCAGTCTTTGTCGAAGGTGGATTTGTTGACTATCTGACTACGCATCCAAGTGTGAAACCAATTTGGGACGAGTACATTAACCATCCGTTCGTCGAAAAAGTTGCAAATGGTTCCTTGCCAATGCCCAACTTTTTGAGATTCATTTCGCAGGACTATCCTTATCTGGTCAACTACAGCAAGATCCATGCCGTTTTGTGTTCAATCGCCCCGGATCATCATTGTCTAAATCGAGAAATTGAGATCTTGAACGATATCAAGAGAGAAATGGATAGACACGCTGTGACTTTGGAGAAAAAGGCCGGTATTACCAAATTTGACGACTTGGAGATGAGTGACGCTTGTAAAGAGTACACGAGGTACCTGAACCGCGTGGCGGAGGGACGCGACTGGCTGGAGATCAGCGTGGCTATGGCTCCATGTCTGTTGGGTTATTACTACAGTACTGTTAAAGCCACTACCACTACAGATATCACCGAGTACAAGGGATGGATAGAGACATATGCTTCCGAGTGGTATCAAGAGGCTGTTAGGAAGGGTAAAACGAACCTTGAGAGACATTCCTCAGGGATCTCGCATGAAAAAGCCGCCAAATTGGCAAAGATATTTGCCGATGTGTGCCTACTTGAAGTCAACTTTTGGAACGATGGTTTGAACTATACATCATAAGGTTTGTGTTCTTCCAGGAAATCCACTATTGTAGGCAAAGTCTTGGTCTTCCATGATTCATCACCTGATTCTATCAGTTTTCTAATTTCAGAAGAGGACATCTTTAGAACGGAGTCATCACCTTGTGCCACGAAGATCTTCTCACTCCATTCTGGTAAGCAATCTACGTGCTTACCCGCTTTGATCTCATCCACATAGCCGAGTTGTTCAGTCACACTGTGGTTCTTATCATCATCTCTAGTGAGTGCAAACAGATCATTCTGATCCATAAATCCCTTCAGGGCTTCTGTTGTTGGAAGGGGCTTGTAGTACTTGTTATCGAAAACCCTGACCAATGTGTCAAATCCAAGCAAGAAGGTTAGCTTCAGCCCGTTGATGATACCCACAGTTCTTTCAATCCAGTCCTGAACCTGTACAGATTTATCAGCAAAGATTGGTTCGTCAGTAAGGATTACATGCACAGGGACGTCAAGTTCCTTTTTGATATGATCAGCCAGTAGACACATCATATCCACACGGTACTCGAATGATGCAGGCTTTGGCACTTTTTTATCACAGTTATTCACACTAAACATCAGCAGAACACTAGTAGCATCTTTAGGAAGCTTTTCCCCATGATATGGATACTTCAAAGACGCTTCGATGAGGGAGTAATGACCCCAGTGTGGGGGGTTGAACGAGGAGTCCAAAATGCACACCCTCTCTGTCTCCCTAGCGATTGTTGGCTTGTGGGTGTGGTAGACGACGCTAAATCTTGTCTGATTTTCCAACAGGGGTTTCAATTGTGCCCTCAAAACGTTTAATCTGCCCATCCTTGTTGTTTTGAGTCCCCCCTTGATAATGATGTGCATGATCTTGGAAATGCTCTTCTTACATTTATATATATATATATATATATTTTCGCGCAGATGAAAACAAAGTTTACCAATAGATCGGGACAAAGACAGATCGATCCTACAGAAGATACAGTTGATCTGTGGATAACTAGGGTATATGGTCGGTGATTGAACAACCAGTACTTGACCGTCTTCTAGGTGTAAGATGAGCGGAATGTCCATGTTGCTGTGAATCATATGAGAAGACCCAAACCAAGGCAAACAAAAGTGGCTTTGCGGCATGCTGAAAATCTAGTCCAACCTTATGGACTTGAAATTAATGTATGCAACCTTTCTGCCTCTCTTTCCTTTGAGCATCAAGGATCCATATCTTGCAACAAAGCTCTGCCTCTCCAAAGAAATTATCCAACCAACTGCAGGCCAAAAAAAAAAAAAAAAAAAAAAATTGCAAAGGCACTTGAAGAGAGACACTATGGCTGGTGGGTGTATAATGAATGACCCAGTAAAAAAGAATCTGCTACAAAAGTGTCCCAAATATAAAGCCAAAAAAGTGTCACATTACAAAACAGTCCAAACAGCACCACCAACCATAACCGCAAGAACGACGGCAGTGATAACACCAGCACCAGCCTTGTCCTTTCCTGTGATGTTAATTTCAGAATCTAACAGCGTAGTCGAGGTTGAACTCAAACCGGCACTTGCATCACCAACAGAGGTACCACCGGTATCATTAGTTAGCGGAGCCGGTCTCTTACTAATGAGCAAGTTGTTAAACACCTCAAGTGCGGACATCTGTTCACCAAGACCGTACATCCCATCGTTAGAGCCCTTTGTCCAGTCTAAACCACAGGTATGTCCATCAAAACCACCAGTACAAGACTTGGCAGCACCTTCCGCGGAGGTTTCAAGCCATGTAAAGATCGTGTCGTAAGTCGTTGGCGCTAAAACGGCCGTTTGGCCCAAGCAACGCGAGAAAATAGACTTGAAGGATCTCTGATCGTTGTTACAACCAACAGTGGAGCCCTGACAGGCACGCTCGTACATCACGCCGTTATCAAAGAACACCGACGCACCTTGAACAAACTGTTCGGTTCTGGTCAACCATTTGTCGTCGTTAGTGGCATTATATGCGTAAGCAGAACCAGCCATCAGCAAGCCAATGTTATAAGTCCACTCAAGAGTTGTAATATCGGTACAGTTGTCACCAATATTGGCACCATCATAAACAGCGGCTGAGTTTCCGCTAATAGTGACGAATCCAACGTCTTCAAGCCATTGATAAGCAGTCTCTGCAACTTCAAAGTAGGTCTCATTACCGGTGTAACGACCTAGTCTTGTGGCAAGAGCAAACATACAAGCGGTAGAGATGGTATTTTTGTAAGTGTAACCCGAGTTCCAAGTGAAGATTTGCCATCTCAATCCACCACCACAGAACGAAGTGTCCCATCTAGCCCACATTGTGTTGAAAACGGCTTGCGTGAGTGCCAACCACCCCGGTTCATTTGAAGGCGGATTCGTAAAGTTACGCTCAGTAGCCTCCATGACCGCAAGACCCCAAAACCCCTGGTCATCATTACCTTCCGTTGTCGATTGGTTTGCTGGAATGTAGTTGTTGTGCTGACCCTTTTGCGCAAGCAGAGCATCATAGATGATATCGTTGTAAGTATCATTCTGGCAAAAATACCAGTAGCCTAGCAAGGATCCAAAGGCTTCACCAGCTTCCCACCAATAGTATGGCGACTGAAACATACCGACAACACCTCCGTAACGCGTACCATCGTAATAGTCCATGATACCATCAGAGACAAGTGCTCCAGCTGCACAGATGCTGTCTCTAGAAGTCACATCCAAGTCAATAGCGAGCACCTGTGACAGTAAGAATACAGGGACCGTTAGAAGTGAATAGAGCCGCATCCTTTTTCAGAAGTGAACTCTTGAGTATCTGTGTATGTATTTATTTATTGTTGCAAATCTGTTTTACTGTGTCGTGTTATGCGTTTCTTCTTCGTTTTGTCCTCTTCCTTTGAGATGAGATACCTCTCAGTTTTGTTTCACCTCGAGATTTCTATATTGTTGGGGGGGGGGGGGAACAAATCAATCGAGAACTATCAGCAAGCAGTGTATAGAATATGAGAAGAATAGATTTTTTATCTTTAGGTGTAGTAGGTAGTAGCACAATCCAGATAAAACAAAACGATGTTACCCTGTTATTTCTCTCTCTCTCTCTCTCTCTCTTTCTGTGGGTTTGTTTTTTAAAACCGTATGCAAGTCAATTCAAAAGTTCCCCCAAATGTTTTATTTTTGGAACTTGGCCGTTCTCGGGGTTTTTTTTTTCTTTTTTTGTTTTTTTTGTTTTGTTTTTGTTCTTTTCGGTGTTTTTCTCTTTTTGGGAGTTTTCAAATCGGTTTTTTTTTTCTCTTTTTTTCGCGAGTTTTTATCCGTTTAGGCGGTACGCACTGCCCCTCTCCTCCTGTTTCTGCGCTTGGTTATGGAAGGGAGGGAGGGAAGAACATAAGGCGGGGCATGGGCTAGTTGGTGGTGGTGTCTGGATTTTTTTCTGTATAGTAGTGTACAAAGGTTTATATGCGGTATTTTATGCTTTAAGATATATATATAAGAGAGAGTTTCTCTCTCTCTTAGAACAAGAATAGCGTTGCAGGCACAAAGACAGAGAGAACCATGTAGCACAGATTCACACGGTGTGAAGGAATTGCAGCAGATATTGGTGTTGTAGGGGTACCGTTGCTGTTAAAGTACTTGTAATCGTTGAAGGGGTATGGGAATAACTTCTCTTGGATCAACCTCTTGAAATCCCATTCAATGGCATCTTCTGTCTTATAGTTCCAAAAGATCCATCCAGCTGAATAGTTATCGTACGAAATCAGTTGAATTTCAATGAACTCTCTAATTTCAGCCCTATGCTCGTCACTCATATCTGAATAATCTCTCAGTTTTGGAACATGTGGGTCTTGTCTGTTCTGTTTTGAGAGTACCCCTGGATTTATCCTGGCTAACGAGCTGGTCAGGACTGAAAGTGTTATTGTATCTTGCTCCTGTACCTACGCCATTCAACCACTTGGCACAATCAGTAATGGCACCAGACCATTCGCCCACTAAAAAGAGGGATAAAATGGCTGCTCATCATAGATTGATTTGGAATAATTTTTAATGGAATCAACACGGTCTGAGGCAGATTGTTCAAGTTGTCCTGTAGTGAACACCTCGTAGTGATGATGATCAATGACAACACCGTGGAAATAGTTGTCGTTGAAAGTGGTATTGGAAATTTTTTTTTGTTGAAAGGTTTTGAAACATTTTGGTAAATGTTGTTGAGATGGTGATTTCAATATCCAATAGCCTGAAACCCCTCTTGCACCAAGAACCAGTTTTCAGATTGATACTTCTCTCTAAAGTGGTAATAGCTGTCATAGACAAACTGAAGAACATCGGTTGTGTTTAGCGATGCAATTAAAGGTTCATTCACAATTTCAATTCCAACAATTGTATCTGTCATGTTGGATGAGCCATATTTGCCAAAGATGTAATCAAGGGTCTTCATAGTGACATTCATGTTGTTTTTCCCCATCAAACCATTCAACCTTACCCCTCTTACCGGAGTTGTCAAATCCATTTTGGGATCCTGGGACACCGTGAAGGTCTATCCATACTTTGAGGTCATAGTGATTTGCCCATTGGATAGCCCGATCTAGGTATACCTCTTGGCCTTGAACTTATGGATCATCTGGAAGCTTTTCAAAAGCCCAATAACCCACGGGAATTCTCACCAAGTTCAACCCATAGTTCTTGATGTAGCTAAAGTCATCCTCTGTGTAGTATTCATCCCAATGCTTTTCCAATTGCTCCAAAGCCTCCTCTGAGCCTAATCTTTCGCAAAAGGTGTACTCATCAACGGGGATCTGAGACTCATTCTTGCCAAACTGCTCGAAGAGGGAAGGTGTGATGTAAGCCTCAAGAACAAACCAGCCTCCAAGGGAAGCACCATGGATTTTATCAGTCGTATAGTCCCAAATATCGCTTCCAGTGCTGGCGGTTGTCAAGACAAGGCAGAACGCTTCTATAAATGAAACAAACGATAACCATGAGAACATGGCCTTCCCTTTTTGAACAAAAAAAAACGGATTATACTCTCTTGTCTTTACAAATTTTTTGATATGAACCAATCGAGTGTTACTCGACAAAATTCCATATATATATATATATATACATTTGACAGAAGTGGTAAAAGCATCATACCGTACCCAGTGGAGTAATGATCCCGGCTTCCTGTGAGGGTCCATTCTCCGTGCTGCCCTTAACAAATGAAAGGCTCGATTAAATAGCAATGACGTAATATATTACATAATCTGCTGTGTGCCAAGGGTTCATGTGCATTTTTTTTTTTTTTTTTTTTTTTTTTAATTTCAAAAGATTTCTGCAGCCATGCGGTTTAACACCCCTTCAAGTGTTAGAGGGTGCTTCTGATAGCTGAAATAGGGAGGCCCTTGTTGTTAATCTTTTTTTTTTCTGACAATGACAGAGCTTGAGAAGCCAAAGAAGCAGTTTAAATCTCAATCTGTGAATAGTCTGTTTCGGCAACAGCCATCTCCGGTGGATACCGAGAGTATACACGATGGGAAGAAGCCAAAAACTACGCCCTCTGGAGGGAAGAGGGTGAAGCTCGTCTCGAGAAAGAGTCGTAGCACGGTTCTCACATCTAAGAAATCTACGTCAACAAGATCTTCGAGTCCTCCAGAGCAAGAGAAGCTTAAACGTGAGGAGAGTAATCTTCAGTCTACTACACCAACCAGCCCAGAACACCTGAAGTGTGTTCTACCCGAGTCGCCCCAACCGAATAGATATCAGAACGTTGAAGAGATTGATCTGCTACATACCCCGACATCTCCCAAACCTCTGATTAATACGACTCCAGGTGATCCTGGGCTTTGGTCTGATTTTCAGACTCGTATAAATAGCGAGACGAACATGACAAGAGCTCAGCATGAGAGACTGGCAACGTACTCTGCAGAGTCCAACAGAACATGGACATCTCCAAACTCCAAGTTATCAAGTTTCAGAAGAAGTTTTGCCACTCCAGGATTCCAATCGTTGCACTACTCTCCGCTATCAGGGGCTGTTGACTCCCAATCACGGCTCTTTTCCGATTTCAAAGTGCATGAGCCAAGGTCCAATACGTCGCTCGCCGACAGCAGACAGTGGAGTTCTTCAAGCATCTGGAACACTGAAGACAGAAGTCTTTCTACAAAGAGTGATTCTGCGATACCATGGTCATCCTTCGACATTGAAAGCTTGAGTCTGGATGAACCAGCATCGTCAAGGCAATCGCAGCTGACTAGCCCCTTTGAATCAGGGAGTCAAAACGGCTCAAGAACTTCAAGGTTCTTCCCATCACCTGTTGTTGAGCAAAATCCCTCGTTTGATCAATATCCTCGTCAACTCAGCTCAGGGGTTGATAATCCATTTATGATGCAGCAAGGTACACCAACAAGGACACAATTTGATACAATACATACACGACATACGGCACAACCCTTACAGCTAGCACAACTGCAGCCTGGTTTACAGTCTCCAGAGGAAGCGCCCCTTCCGAAGGGGCTTCTGAATGAAGAACGGATCCAACAACAGGTTGAATTTACAAGCTGTACTTTGAAAACCGAACAGGAGCTGTTTCCTGGGCATTTCCACAACGATGCAAATGTTCCTATCTCTCTTTACAACTCTCACAACTACTATGGTACTGGAGAAGCCGATGAATACCATCCACAACGGAGGAACACCAATATTGAACCCCAATCATACCCAGAGGGCTTTGCATCGACTTTTTACAAGAGAGGTGTCAACAACTTTATGTTCATAAGAGAGTTGCAGCCGAAACTTGTCACTTCAAAGCACAGAGACACTGTTGAAGTGCGTGTATCGTTCCCTACCCCATCAAAAGAAACAGATGAGGTTGATGCTCTCATAAAGATGCGCTGCCATATTGTCAACGTTGACGTGAGAGATCTCGAGGGACGCATTGGAGGCATAAAGGTAACAAAGAGCGGTCCTTCAAACAGAGGAAAGTTTGGGTCGCGTGGAGGAAATAGAGGATTTGGTAAGAGGGCTTAATTTCATTCGAAGGGTTTTTGTTTTGTTTTTTTATAATGAGTATAGATGCTTTATGCGGTTGTATTTTGAGGGTTTCTTGACGTAGCGGGCCTTATTTTCTTTTATCGGCGATACAAATCCGACATGAGAAAAGCAATTCTAAAGAAAGTGTCAAAGACCGTAAAAAGGGCACCACATAAGAAGATCAAAACTAGCAAGAGGACTCCAGAAAACTTGGTACATGCGTGAGATATTGTTGAACGTTTCTGATGTGCTGGCATCTGCAATACCAGGTATGGAAGGGCTTTATGATTTGTACGAGCTGACGACGGGAACTTTTGCGGCAAACGATACCCATAACTTCTCAATCACGGACCCAGTGTTATATGTCACAAACTTCACGGATAACATCACTGCTAAGAGTCTGATAACGAATATCACCATAGCTTTGGATGGATTTCACAGCCCACTCAGGCGTACAGATCCCTTTCTTGGTGGTGTTATTGCTCTGATATTGGTTATGTGTGGCGTTGTGACTGCAGCTTGGATGCTGTTCCTACTGATGCTGCTATCGTCAAATTCGATCCCGAACTCACTAATGTTGAGCAATCTGTTCTTTTGTGCCACATACACAGTGGTCCTGGCCAAGTTCACGGATGAGTTACGAGGCCAAGTACGGCAGGATGTGACCAATTCAGAATCGATTCAACAGTTGACGTATTCGACCAGTATTATTATTGTACGATCGCTGTCGTCCCTTTTTATTTGGCTTTCATGGATAGACCTCTCTATACAGATGCACAAACACACTCGCAAGAAGATGATCATTCTTGTGGGGCTAGGGCTGGCTTGTCTGGACACGTCCTTTACTATGGCCTTCCGCTTTCTTTTCTGGAGAACTGTCACTGTAACACAATCGTTCTGTGCTATCAAGGTGTTACACTACATCGCTGAATATATCACCCTCTTCTGCTTTGGTATAAACATTGTTTGGTTCTCATGGCAGAAGAGGAAATTTGCGTATCATCGAAAGACGATGGCACTGGCCATTTTTTGTCTTTTGACTCTTGTTTCGCCAATAGTGTTTGTAACTGCCGATTTGGTATCTGTCGCTATAAACTTATGGGCAACTTACGTTTATAGCTTCACTAAGCTCTGTGTTACTGTGACGATTTGGGAATGGCTCCACGCGATTCGGTCTCTGGAGTCGAAATATGAGAAGAAGGCAGTTCTGGGAAGAAGAATCTCAAATGACAGCTTTTCCCAGATATACGACTACACTGCAGATGAAACTCCAGATGATACACAGTCTAGCAACAACTACATCTTCAAGACAATCAACATTGTGTCAATTTTTGCAGCTCTAAAATCACCTTTGAACTTGGTGAGAGGGCTGGGAATACCAAAGCCACATATCCATGGGGATTCAACGGAGCAAGAAATACAGCTCTACGATATTGCCCGTCCATCTACAGGGAACTCAAGTCTTTCACTGCAGACGGGTGTTTCCATCGAGGCACA
>JAJMLK010000014.1:21612-55742 GCA_030564145.1 Williopsis takata
TTTTTGGTTATTCGGCAAATGGCAAATGACGTTTGTTTGCACGCTCCGGCCTCGTTGACATTAAATTTAGAGAAAGGCCCTTTTCTACTAAGAAATTCGTTAAAGCGCAACGCAAGCATATATCACAGTTTGGTTATGACTGTTGGTATTACTTTCAAAGTAGTTCCTACCTTTTTTTTTTCTTTTCATCCACCAGTCAGTGGGGTGGTAGCCCCCTACCCTGTTCGTCTCTATCTATATTTACCAGAGCCAAAGTATCTATCGGCTGCTTCATCTCTCACGCCTTCGTGTGTAGTTCTCAAAGGACGGGAGGGAGCAAAATTAGACTTCCTGTTACCTCTTCGCCATGCATCTGCCATCTTGGAAACACTTTGGCTGAAATCCACATGGATTCTTCTGTCGTCAATCAATGCACCATCCATCTTGAAGTATGCAGCTTCACAACTTTTTTTCTCTTGAAATTCGATGAAGGCATATTGCAAGGATTCCTTCGTTACAGGGTCCTTAATGGTCTCACATGACATTATTGGGCCAAATCTTGAAAATATAATCTCGAGGTCCTCGTCGCGAGTAACACGGTTCAACTTACACACAAAGAGGATGTTCTCCAATGGCTTCACCTCAGCAGATGGTAAATCCCCAATAATTTCCAGAGTCAAGGCTTTTGAATCGGCATCCCTTTGTTTTTTCAACTTGAGTTCTTCCTCTGTGAGTTCTGAGCTAGAATCAAGGTCTATAGATTCAATATCATCTAGTCGTATCGTCGATAGTTGTTCATTTGAAGGCTCTGGAGTCAAAGGCACAACGAGACCATCTAATGGTTTAAATGGATTTTCCAGTACGTAGGTGCGATGGATTCTGATATCTTGTAGTGGACGATGTTCTGCATCCACGATGGCCATGTTGATCTTGTCTAGCACCTCGAATCCTTCCACAACATTACCAAACACCACACCCGGTGGAATACCCCTCTTAGGATCAACATCAGCAAGATTTATCGATATTCTGGAGGTAGCATATTCATTGTTGCCCTGCTTTTGAGTTACCAACGAAACACAACCCTTATGGATCGGATGCATTCTGCTTCGTGTAGTTTTGAAGTCCCGCGGATGTGACTCATCGAGCAATTTCCATATACAAGTGCCCTCCCTACTGAGGGGATACATTGGATCACCAAATTCTGCGAGGAAATTCCTTTTGATGTTGTAAAAAGGAGCGAACGTGTAGTATTTGGCTATGCATAGGTTGATGAAGTTGATACATTCATTTGGCGACTCTTTAGCATACAGATCAATAACAATATTGCCTGAGCAGTTAGCAATTATTCTGGGAATATAAAAAGAGATGGTACAACTCACCTAAAGAAGTCTGTAAGATTACACTCATTGACGAAATCTGCTATACCTTTCGCTGAAAAACGTCCGTTTCTTTGCGAGGAGGAGAAGCATATTGGGGCTTTGTGTATAAATTTATATATATATATATGGAGATCGCGAATAAATTTTGGTGGGGCTAAAACAAAAACAAAAACACAAACAGACATCCGTACACCAATATATAAACTGGGGCAGGCACTCCAGATGACCACACAATTCGTTGAGTTTAATCTATATATACACATCATTTTCCTGAAATATGGGACACCATGAAGTCCTTTATCATCCCAAGTTGGTTCACAGCCTTTAATCCAAATGTTCTGAGCGCAACAATTGGCTCCGCGGTACACGAGTAAAGCTTGTGCAGTTTATCAACGACACCCAATAACAAGTTGTTTACAGGGTATCTATCAGCCCAGTAGGGCTCCAGGACCAATGTATTACCAATGTCAAGACCCCTGTTGATTCCATTCTCCAAGGAATCAACTAGAGACTGAACATCACCCTGGCCCATGTTGAGACCTTGACCAGCCAATGGGTGCGTTGTGTGTGCAGCATCACCAACAAGTGCAATTCTTTCAGAGACATAGCTATCCGCATGTGAGAATTTTAGTGGGAATCTTGCGCGAGATTTGTCCTGTACTGAAACAACCCTCACTGGGAACTTGTTGTCAAGTTCCTCTTCAGAGTATTTCTGCGTTGCATGGTCGATTCTCCATTGGATGTCCTCTATAAGCCCCGTAGTGTTTTCTTCCTTGATGCACTTGTAGTAGTACTGCATGTCGACATCTTCTAACAAGAATCCGGCGTTTACAAGGGCAACAAACAGTTCCGGCTCAATCTTGGTAAAAAGTTCAGACAACTCTGGGGTGGTTGACCAAACTAGAGTGGCATAGTTATCTGGCATCGGCAAGAGGGCAATTGGTCCAGTTGGTAGAAATCTCTGCCATGCACAAGAAGTGAATGGTGCGTATTCCAATTTCAAAGTAGCCACAGTGCCGAAGGCGTTATAAAACCAACCCCTAGATTCAATTCCAGAGAATTTACGCACCGGAGAGTTGAACCCGTCAGCACCAACAAGTAGCCTTGTTTTCACAGACTCACCATTCGATAAGTGTACTATTGGCCAATCTGTGGTTTCATCCTTGGTAATGGAGACAACCTTGGTGTCATCTTTTATCTCAAGACCGAATTCATTTTCAGATGCCTCTTCCAATTCCTTGATTCTCTGATACAAAGAAGATTGCAAGTTAACGTTCTCACACATAGTAGCAATTTCAGGGTGATCAAAGTTGAGCCTGGCATCACTCAAACCTTCTGTTATAACCATGGAATCATATGGTTGTATCCTCTCCTGTTTGATGAACTTCCAACTTCCAATCTTCTGTAAAAATGCAATGGATTGGGGAGTCAACGAGCTCACTCTGTTTGTAAGTAATTCCGGGGTATCTTTATAAAAGCTTTTGACACTGTCGAGCTTGAAGCCCTCCACCACAGAAATTTTCAAGTCCCTCGTTACTCTCGAGTTCTTCAAAGCTGCGGAGAGTGTCAAACCAGCCGGACCACCACCAACAATGAGTACATCAACTACCTTTGGCGCCTTAGAAGCTACCTCTCCTGCAGTTGCTAGAGTTCTTCTGAAGAGCAACGACATCGTTAAGATGAATTGGACAACAAATGGCGAGCGAAACGGGGCAACTGTGTATTCAGTTTGATTCTTCGTATGTCCTTTTTGTGTGATGGTATAGAATTCGGTACGAGAAACAGCTGGGAGCGTTGCCCAGGAAACAGCCTAAAGGTGAACCTGCGACCGAAGTCATCCACTTTTCAGGTCATAATCTGCTTTGGAAAATCTGCATTGGCGCTGTTCTACGATCTATAGACTCATTATCTGTAGACCTCCTCGTGCTACAACACCAAAAGAACATAGACAAGGTGTTTCTTGTCAAGAAAACAAAGTCGGCTGTCGTTTCGACTTTAAAATATTACCATTCAACTAGGTGAGTACTAATTGCTGACTCTTTTCGAACTGAGACTAACTGCAACAGACTCATGTCGACTGCACGAGAAGACGTTGTGCTTATTGATAAGCTGCAGGTGCAGGCTATCACTGGTAGAGACTACTGGAAAAGGCCAACCATCCAGCCACTAGAGGTGAGCGTGGAGCTAAGCACAGATTTCAAAGCATCCTCTGCCTCTGATGATCTCAAGCATTCCTTAAACTACGCTGTCATCTCAAGAAATATCATGGAATTTTTTGAAAAGAACAGAACAACAAACTTCAAGTCCTTCTCAAACATTGCTAACCAAGTTACAGAGGTTGTCCTTGATGAGAAGAAAGGCGGCGGAGAACAAGCCCAAGTAACAATTAGCGGTAAAAAGACGGAGATCAGAGCTAGTGAGATCCAAGCCGTTATCTCTAGACGTAAGATTAATGGTGTCCTGTCTAAAGTGGAAGCGGAAAAAGATCTGATCAAGATTAGGGGTCTCACTGTGTCTACTATCATTGGTGTCTTTACTTTTGAAAGATTCCAAAAACAATTCGTCACCTTGGACATCGACATCGTCCCTGTTCAGCACATTGACGTTTATCAAATTATCGATGATGTTGCGACATATGTTGAAAACTCGAATTTCAAGACCGTGGAAGCTCTCATCGAATCTGTTGCCCAAATTGTTGCACAAAATGAGATCTTAGAAGTCACAGCTAAGGTTGAAAAGCCAAATGCAATCACATTTGCACATGGTGTCGGCGTTCAAGTAACGAGAACACCAAGTGATTTTTCTTCGAGTTCTAAGATTAATGTTCATGAATTTGCGCAACCGCAGGAGTTCAAAACTTCGTTCAATCTTCCAAGTCAACCCTCAACTAGGTCTCATGGCACTCATCATATCGCATACATTGCATTTGGCTCCAACGTTGGTAACCAATTGGAGAATATCTTGAAGGCGATCGATGAATTGAATGCCATTGACGGTACTAAAGTTATCAGTACGTCGTCATTGTACGAATCTGAACCAATGTACTTCCTTGACCAGCCGAAGTTCATCAATGGTGTCTTGAAAATTACCACCGGCTCTACTCCTCAAGGCTTGCTGAAGCTGTTGAAGAAGATTGAGTATGAATCTCTTGGGCGCACAAAATTCGTTGAAAATGGGCCTAGATCCATCGACCTTGATATCTTGCTATACGATGACCTCGTGTTGAATGAACCAGATTTGATCATCCCGCATATGAGAATGATTGAGAGAACTTTTGTGCTACAGCCTTTATGTGAACTGATCTCTCCAGAAGAGATCCATCCTGTTACAGCAGAACCTTACCACAACCATTTGAAACAGCTATATAACTCTAGGGTGGACCATTCCAAGCAAAAGTCGAACTTGTTGAAAGTCCATGTGCCATTGTACAACAAACTCTTCAAAAATGATAAACCTCAGAGTTTATCGTTTGACCTGCTCTTCCACACCCATCGTACACAACTTATGGGAATCTTGAACACCACACCAGATTCATTTAGTGATGGTGGCAAAAATGCGCAACTGGATATTGCCATTGCCAATGCATTAAAAATGGTTTATGAAGGAGTGGATATTATTGATATCGGGGGAGTTTCAACTAGGCCAGGTGCCATTGCTCCTGATGCCGATGAAGAATGGAAGAGGGTTGTTCCAATAATCCAGGCGATTAGAGCTCATGAGGATGAAAAGTTGAAGAATGTAATTATTAGTGTTGATACATACAGGGCCAATATTGCCTTAGAAGCAATTAAAGCTGGTGCTAATATCATCAATGACATCAGTGGTGGCTTGTATGATGATGGAATGTTTGAAGTTGTTGCTGAGACAGGTGTTCCGTATGTGTTGAATCACACTAGAGGTACACCTGACACCATGTCATCACTAAATCAATACACTCCTAATGATGATTCTAATATCACTGAATATGTTTGTTGTGATGACAAGTTCACGGAGGATGAAGAGATTTTGCTCAAGGCTGTGGCGAGAGAGCTTTGTGTCCAATATCAAAAGGCTATTGATGCTGGTGTCAAGAGATGGCAAATTATCACTGACCCAGGTATTGGATTTGCAAAGGATTTGAAGCAAAACCTTGCGTTGATCAGAGGAACTCCATTGATCAAAACTTACTCCAACTACAATGAGACTACGAACCAGTTCAACAGTTTGGATGGATTGCCAATCTTGCTCGGCCCATCTAGAAAAAAGTTTATTGGAACGCTCACCAACGAAAAGATTCCAGCTGAGAGGGTACTTACCACTGGTGCAGTGATCATGTCATGCGTTGGTTACAAGGGTGATATAGTCAGAGTGCACGATGTTGATGAGATGAAGAAGGTGTTGCTGATTGGAGATGCGCTGTATAGAGATATTGTTTAACCTACGTTCCAAAATAATAGTGAATATTCCACAAGATAAAACCAAGTAAACGCATTAAGTACAAAGAATAGAAGATATATAACCGATTCGCAATAAGAAAGTCTCAACCTCAGCAAGACCAACCCCCACATCTCCATTTTCAACAAATCTTCACAGCTCACCACGCACCTCAACAGCTTTTGCAAAAGGAGAAAGTTGGAACAACTTAAGCCTGGACCTCAGAGTTGGAACAGTCCTTAGAAATGTGACCAACACCGCCACAGTTGTAGCAAGTCTTTGGGGAAGTGCTTTCACCACCGGCAGTAGAGGTACACTCCTTAGAAATGTGACCGGTCTTGCCACAAGCGTAACACTTGGTGACACTAGCCTGACAGTCACGGGCAAAGTGGTTTGGACCACCGCACTTGTAACAGGTGGTCTTGTTATTGCCAGAAGACTGTCTAGCACCGAACTGCTTCTGTGGTCTAGAAGCGTTGGTCTGTGGCTGTGGGCAGTTTCTGGAGATGTGACCGAAATCGGAACAGTTGTAACAACGAGCACCCTGGGACTGCTGGGAACAGTCAGTCTGGACGTGGCCGACACCACCACAGTTGTAGCACTGCTTCTGGGTGTTCTGCTTTGGCTCTGGACAAGCAGTGGACTCGTGACCTGGGAGGTGACAGTTGTAGCAGAGACGCTCTTCTTGGGTACAGACCTCAGCGACGTGGCCGAGCTCACCACACTTGTAACAGGTTCTTGGGAAAACAGCAGCCATCTTAAGAAAATAGAAAGATCAATCGATAGTGAGTAAAAAAGGGGGGGGGGGGGATGTATCATGGGCTGTTTATCTGAAAAGTTTTTGCTGGAAAAAATTTGACGACGCAGTTTCGAGAAAGCGGAGTTCACGGAATGGTTCAGGGAATTTAGAAGATCATTCGGGTAAGAAGGTTATGACTTTATAATGTCATTCGATAGCTCTATACTCTGGCTACATACATATATCCTTTATATCTGCCTCAAAGGGATATAGTAGTACGAAACTACCCAGTATATGAAGTGCTAACGTTAAATGGTATGTGGCACATACCGTAAATGACCGGAGTTGATTGAAATATCAGGTGATCGATCACGTGTGTGAACAATTACGCATTCTACAGCGAGCTCTTGTTGTGAGTTGATGTTCGTCATATTTACCAGTGTGCATAATTCCTCCATCTCTTTTTATAGGTTACAGACCTCCTAGTGAATAGTTTCCAAATCTGTGATGTATTTTCCGTAGTCCACTGTATCCAGGAAGAGATCGTAAACGTCATCTAGGTCAATTTTGAGTTGTTCTGCAGCAATTCTGGCCGCAACTTCTGCAGCAAGGACATAAAGAACAAATGAGTCTTTTGACCACCATTCAACAGTCTTATTTGTTAGGAAAGAGCGTTGGATCTCCTGTTTAAAATCACGAGAGATGAACTGTGCAATTATGGCTTGTCTCTTGATACCAAAATAACCAATAGTAAAATCTGAGAACTTGATTTGATTAAACTCTGCCCTTGATGCAGTTGAAGAGGTCGATTTCTTCACAATTTCAGCAGCTTGGGCATAATATGCAGATCGGATATCACCCTTGATGATCTTTGTTACACATGATTTATGTCTCTCAACGTTTTGCTCCAATTCCTCGTAAGATAGTGATCCATGGTATGTCTTGCCTGTGTACTTTTCATTGACGATTTTCCTCTGTTTTTTCAAATTCATCTCTTCGTCGAAGACTTCGAATTTGTCCTTGGAACACATTTCCAATGAAACGTCTAATATGTCATCGTCTTCAAGAAGATCAGAGGACGCAGCATGCAAAGATGGCTTCCAAACATTGGCATGGAGTAGTTTTGAGTGAAAATCATCAGTACGACTTGCTAAGCTATTTGTCTTTTTTGTTTGTTTCTTCAACTGCCTGCTTTTTTTCATCATATCAATCTCTTCATCGTCAAATGACCGCTTGAGCACCTTTTGCAACTTTTCGGTATCCTTGGACTTGGCCAGACCTGCAATTTCGCCAATATCAAATATGGCCAATTCATCATCATCAAGAACATCTTCCTCTTTTTCCGATTCTTCATCAGAGGATGTAGCTTTCTTCCTCGTCAGCATGTTATCGAGAGTGCTCTTCCGCATCGGATTAGCAACGTGTATCTTGTGAGCAGCAATACTAGCAGTGTTATTCAATCTAGAAAGTGAATGCTCTTTGGTTACGACTGGCTTTGGCTTCACTTCCCTTATGATTTCCCCCTTTTGACGATCAGTCTGATATTCAGCCTTTCCAGCAGCACGATCGCTAGCTTTATTGTGCGTTGCCTTGTCATGCTTTACTGCTCGTTTATCAGAGAGTTTGTGAAACTTCATTAATGGTTCAGGTGAGGTTGACACTGCTATTGGTTTGGCTCGTATGAAGTTAAGTGGATCTGGGTCATTGCCCACTTGTGCTTCGAGTGCTGCCCTCGACTTGTAGACGATTTTGCTAGGAACGAAAGCTGCAGATGTCGAGCTTTTAACATCGTTATCAGCAGAATGTTTATCCTTTGGAATAATAACCGTAGTTGAGTTGTTGGAACTCTTGTTGGGAGACGTACGGTTCTTGTTCAGCGAGGACATTTCTTTAAATGGCTTTGTGTTGGGACGTTTGGGTGCACTAGCTGGGGGTCCCCTGGGCAGCGGTGGTAGGCCATTGTTCTTGCGTGCTGTCAATGAGTTGGCAGGACTAAACCACGCGCTCGAATGGCTCGACATCTGCCTTTAAATGCAATGACTGTAACTGCCTATGCGCCTTTTCTGTTTGGGATCTTTTGTGAACTTCGCGTTGTTTTGGTTTTTGGGGCCTGGGCAGAAACTTTCCCTATACTGACCTTTCCGTTGACAACGGCTTGACAAGGACATACAACTCCAAGGTGTACATGCTCCAACAATGAGGGAAGTTAAACCCCAGCAAAGAGCACAGAGGTCCGAAAGGGAACGTAGAGGAAGGGACAGAGGTGAAAGATCTGAACGAGACGGCCACAGAGAGCGCGGGCTCGACAGGGAAAGAGAGCGTGATCGAGGTTTCGATCGAGAGAGAGAGAGGGAGAAAGATAGCAGGGACAACAGAGACAGCAGAGACAGAGAGAGAGAAAGGGAAAGAGAGAGGGAAAGAGCCAGAGATAGGGAAAGGGAGAAGGACAGGGACAGAGATGAGGAGAAGGATCGCCCTAAGACTGGCCCATTTTCTCAATTGGAGACGCAAAAGCTCAAGGATGAGGAGTCACGGTCCAGCAGATATGTCGAGGAGGTCATCACTGCGTCCTGGAACTTTCTGGGATCAAGAATTGCTGTTTCAAAGACTGACTCATCCCTACGCGTGTGGGGAATGAAGTCAATTGGCGAACCATCACACACCAAACCATTAGTCGTGAAGAAGGCTCATGAGAAGCCAATTGAATCGCTCTCATGGAACCCTAAAAGTGAAACTACGCTGGCTACAGTAGGACAAGACATGTACCTCAAAATATGGAATTCTGTCACTGGTAATACCTCTCAAGAGTTTACTATCGAAGGTGAGAAATTGATCTTGGTGTCATACTCGACGGATTCGAAATTCATCTCTTGTGTTGGCCTTACGAACGTTGTCTACGTTCTGGATCCACTTTCAGGTGAGATAATTCAGCAGCTCAGACCTACATCGTCAGTACACTCAATAACATGGAACAACACATCAGATTTCCTGTTTGTTGGTCTTGGTGATGGGTCCATCTCGATGTACTTCCTTCAGAATGGTCAATTTTCACTTGTGAACTCTCTTAACGGTCATAGATCTTCGATAAAGTGGATGAAGCTTGATCCGGCAGGCAAAAGACTGTATGCCGCCAGTAATGAGGGTGTTGTTTCAGTATGGTCCCTGGAAACCCTCAATGCCGTCAAGACGTTTGGTGATGTGGATCAATCTATTGGTATGGTTGACGTTTCAGCAGATTCAAAATACCTTGTAATAACCTATGATGGTGGAGAGCCTGCGAAGATATTCTACACGGATTCTTGGAACGAGGCACACGCCTTCCCAAAGTGTACCGCAGGTTCAATGACTCTACCGATTTTTGATTTTTGTCCTAGTGACACACATACCTTGTCCTTCTTATCAACAACTGCAACGGGTGATATCATGGTTTCTTGGAAGCGCAGACGGGATTAGAGCTTTACAGATTTCATATATCATATTTACACGCACATCCTATTCCTCCTTTTAGGTCTCTATATAACACATTAGACACGAGAGTACAAGAACTCAGTAGCATCAAAGTAGTCCTTACTCACTCTCTCCTGAATTTCCTCTCTAGTCAACCAGGCATACTCCAAGTTTTGCGGTTTAAAAGCACCAGACAGGATCTGTGACTTTATCACAAACTCTCTGATAAGATCATCATTCTGTGAATCTGATTGAACCAATGCATCATTCTGATATTTCAGAAGTGCAGCTGGAGAACGAGCAACAGTCCATGTGTTAATACCGACACCACCAACTTCTCTCAAGCCCGATTCAGCGGCTCTATGAAGTGGTGTATTCTCCGGTAATGCAAATGCTGGTAGCTTCCATCCCAGCTTGTCATCCTTTACCAACAAGTGTAGAGTTCTTGGAAGCGCTCTCTCCAATGAAGTTGTATCATTAAGCTTGTCAGCCTCGGTGGTTCTAGAATTTGGCACAACTGGTCTAGAGATCTCAGACATGCTCGATTCTTCGTACTCCTCCTTTGGGATGACAACTTCCTGTTTCAATCTTCTCTCTCTGTTGTGGACAACGTCTGGCTCACCCTTCTCGTACAAAACGTTCGGTTGTTTTGATACAGGTCCCTTTTGTGCCTTGATAAAACGACGCTCCGAGAGGGAACCCTTCTTGAAATAGTAATAATGTGGGAAAGTCCACATGAGACGGCGCTCGAGTTCCTCTTGATAGTTATAGTACACCTTCTCAAACTCTGTGAGCTCTGGAGTAACGATCGGTTGACGTGTGAGTAAGAGGGATGCCCTAATTGAGTCCAATGCCACAGCTTTCGCTGGAGTGGAGGCCACAGTAGCGAGACATCTCTTGAATGCTGTTATCGTTAATAATAGCTCAGTGTAAAGCAGAAGGGACAAACATACGTTGGTACATCGTTACCGACTGATTTCTTCACCGTTTCCAGTTAGATTCTTCTGCACTTTTCCAAAATCAAAACTTCGACAAAAAGCTGAAAAGTTTTTGGCCCGTAGAAACTTTTCGCGAAATTTCCCAAACAATTGAGAGCGTTATGCAGCCCGTTGAGTTCTTGCTATGGAGGTATAATTCAATTATATATATATATATATATATATAGATCTAAAAAAGTACACAGATACGAGCGGATAGAACATTCTACAAGGGCTCTGAAATATACAAGGATTCATCATTTTTTGGGTTTATTTTCCGTAATTGTTCTTACTTTTTATGAATCAGTTACCTTGTTGCTTCTGCAACATAGCCATCAAGTTTGCCAATTGGGCATTGGCATCACCGGCAGGGGCAGGAGTAGCTGCAGCTGCAGGAGCAGCACCGGGTTGTGGCATTGATGGTGCGTTGGAACCGCCGAATAAATTAGCCAATGGATTCTCCTTGCTACTGTTCTGCATGAATGATGGCAAGCCGGTATTCGTAGTGGTTGCGTAAGTGTCCTCGGACTCACCTGGTCTGTTGGATCTTGGTCCATTTCTCGAGCCGTCTGTTGGCATTTTCTTGGAGATGGCCTTGGAAGAAACACCTTCACCAATCTCAATATCTGGCTCCTCCATCACAAGATTTGGAACCAGTGGTCTTTCTAGACCAACACCACCCCATTCAGCACTGTTGACCCAACGCTTGTCGGCATCGGTCAAACGATCAATTGGAATGATACTAATACCGTGGATGTAGTCACAACAGTCACGAGGTCCGTAACCGACACCCCAACGGACTCTAAAGTTTGCAGCAGTGATCTTCTGGAAGTTGTCCATCACGGATTCAGCCTCCTTTCTGGAGTAAACTTTCACAAAGGCATGCTTACGTTCAGAATTCAGAATGACACTCTGAACTTCGGCATAGGGTCTTAAGACACTCTTCAACTCCTCACTGTTCATGTAAGATGGAATACCACCAACAAAGAGAGTTCGACTGAGAACCTTAATAGAGTTGAATGGCAAGTTTGGATCCAATTGGACGTTTTTCTCTCTGTAGTGGGCAGTTCCCGGCAAGTTCTTTTCACCAATGACGTGACCTGGAGGAGGCATTGGTCTGGCATTTCTTCTCTGTGGAGATCTTGATCTTGGGCGACGGCTGAAACCATTACCACCCCTTTCTCTTTCAAATCCCCGATCATCACCGCGTCCACCTCTAGGGCGACCTTGTCCACCAAAGCCGGACTGGTTGAACAACTCCTGTTGGGAAGGTTGAGATGCAGAACCATAGCCTTCAGATTGATACTGTTGTGGCTGCTGCTGTTGGTACTGAGGCTGTTGGTACTGAGGCTGTTGTTGTTGTTGTTGTTGTTGTTGTTGTTGTTGTTGTTGTTGTTGTTGTTGTTGTTGCTGCTGCTGTTGCTGCTGCAATTGCTGTTGCATAAAGGCAGCTAGGTCGCCGTTGTTTTGCATGGTGGAAACCAATTGCGCAATAGCATCTCTTGGGTCGGATGGCAGACCTGGGATGATTGGCAATGGTGCAACATTGGCAGGAGCCTGTGGTACAACGCTAGTTTGATTTTGTAAGGATGCCAAGTTTTTCAACAAGTCATTAGCAGAGACAGGGGCAGTCGAAGCAGTTGTAGCTGCTTGGGCTTGCGGAGGAGCATTATAAGTGTTAGCCAGAGGTGGCGGAGCTGATTTTGGAGTTGTGCTACCAAAGAACTCCTCCTTTGCGCCATCAAGGATTGCCTGGTCGAAAGTACCAGACTTCTTCCAAATGGTCAACAGCTTCGAGATCTTTTCCTTGTGATCCTCTGGACACGACTGCAAAGTGATGGCCAAAGCCTCTTTGATCTTACTATTCAAGTTACTCAACCCAGCAGCAGCATCGGCGCTGGCTGGCTCGTTCTTAGCGGAAATGTCTTGGTACGCTCTAGCAATTGAGTCAATCACGTAAAGCGCACCTAGCTTATGGGTGTTAGAAGAAGTTTTCACATTTTCAACAACCTTCTCCATCAATTCGCCTTGAAGGGACGCGTTCTGTACAGCCAGCTGGGTCAACTTCTTAATACGGGAACCAGAGACACCAGATTTGAGCGATTGGAACTCACCCAAGATGTCTACAAACTCTTGGATGACGGACATTGTGTGTGTGTGTGTGTGTGTGGAATGATTTGTTTGTATTGCTGTTTTGCTCTCCTTTTTTTTTTTTGTTTTTGGTTATAATTTGTTACCAGATTCTAGCTTACGATTTGTGTTACTGGGTATCTTTACTCAGTAGTGTTACTGTTACTCCAAATACCGATCGTTACAGAATGTTGTTACGCTAAAGAACTAACCAACTAATCTTTCCGCTATTTCGCTGTTTATGTTAAGTTGTCGTTTGTTGTTGTTGTTCACCGTTCTCAAAGGAGTTTTTTGGGCACGTTGGAAAAAATTTTGTGTGGCGAACGGAATTCGTGGTTAGTGGGCCGGGTAACATAAAGAAAATATGCTTAGTAAGCACATATGCCCACCACCCCCACAAGATGGGCACATTGGCTGGTGAAAGCACCACACCATACAGCAGAAGCGATCGGCCAAGACCACATATAGGGAATTGGCTACTACTACACCGTAGATACAATCGATTGCTCATATATATATATATATATATATATATATATATAAAAAGGAACCATCTAAGCCTGGGAGGCCAGGTACTCATCGTGAAGCTTCTTCTGTGCGTCATACTGTTTCTGGAGCTTCTTCTTCATGCTCTTAGTCACCTCATTACCATCCTTGTCCTTCGTAGGCATACCAGCCTCATCCCACTCGCTGTACTGATCCGTTTTGAAGAGAGCAGATGGTGAAATCTTGGACTTCTCTAGTCTTTGTCTCTCCTGCTCTTCCTTCAATCTCTGCTGCGCCAGCTTTTTTTGTCTCTTCTCCTCCTCACGCTTCTCCTTCTCCTCTTGGAACTTGATGGCTTCGGCCTTTTCAGCATCGCTCAAGAATTTGATCAAGGCTGGCTTACCTTCAGTACGATCGTCTAAACTGACACCGTTCTGTAAAAGGTCATCACGAAGTTTATCACATGCAGCCAAAAGTTCGCGGGCACTGCCGTTAGCAATAGCAGCAGAGCGAACCTCATCTCTGAAGCTGGATAACAACTTATAAGCAGGTAACAAGACCTCCTCGGTGGAGCCGGATCCTTCAGAAGAAGTAGTATCTTCCCAACCCATTTGGTCACGACGAGCTGGAAGACCTATGGTGTCCAAAATATCAGTCACGAAGAAAGTCACTTGGTTGATCTGATCAATTCTCAAGTGAGAATCAGCCGCAGTGATGTATGCATTGGTCTTTGTAACCAGATCCGACAAATATTTTAGGGCCTGTGGGGTGGACAAGTTGTCACAGAAGGCAGTGTTAACGTTTATCTTTGTCGTCTTCAAATCTGTCAACAACTGTTGTTCTAATTCGCCAATCTCCTTAGAGATGACTTCACCTTTACTCAATCTCTCGTTGTACTCGTTGTTCAAAGCTCTAACATTCTGAAAGAACTTGCTCAAAGAGCTTTCGAAAGCCTTGACTTGTTGTAGCAAACTTTTTTTGAAGTCCAGCTGGTTATTCCACTGCGTGAATGCAAACGCCAATCTCAGCTGTCTTGGTGTATACATCTCCAAGGCCTCCTGAATTGTGATAAAGTTTTTCAAACTCTTTGACATCTTTTGACCTTCGATGTGCAAGTGACCAGTGTGCAAGAAGTAGTTGACCCATTGGTGGCTGTCGAAGCACGCTTCAGACTGTGCCAATTCATTGTCGTGATGTGGGAATGCCAAGTCAATACCACCAGAGTGGATATCCATCTGTTGACCAAGGATGTCACTAGCCATCACAGAACACTCAATGTGCCATCCTGGACGGCCTCTACCCCATCGAGATTCCCATACTGGCTCACCCGGTTTAGATGACTTCCAAAGGGCAAAATCGTTTGGTGACTTTTTACCAGAGTCGTCAGCGGTAAGAGAGCCTTCACCATCGGCAATCAAATCCAATTGGCCCTTGTTCCAAGGCTGGAGCTTGGCATAGTCATGTGTTTCTGCCTTGTCAAAAGATGTGGTGTCGAAATAAACGGAGCCATCCTTGGTGGCATACGCGTACCCATTAGAGATGATTTGTTCGACAAAAGTAATAATCTTTGGAACGTACTCTGACACTCTTGTCACAACATCTGGTGGAAGAACGTTGAGCGATGCCATATCCTCATTGTACTTACGCTCCCAGAAAGATGGCAAGGTGCGGAAAATCTCTGGATCATTCACACTAGAGCCTCTTTCCTTGTCCAAAGTTGGCGAGATGATATCCTTAACACCTTGAAGAAATTCCTCTCTCGAAATGATGTCCTGTGAGGAAAGCGCCTTACGGGAAGAAATTGCAGAGTTGTAGTACATCTGAAACTTTGGGTTCTTAACCTGCTCTTCCGAGACATTAACAGCGGAAGCCCACTTGGTGAACTCTTCAGCAGCGACTGGAGCTTCTGGCAAGTTCTTTTCAACAAAGACCTTAAAAGCATCTTCAATCTTGGCAGTTACACTCTGCGGAATGCTTTTTTCAGACTCCAAATTCTGACAGAACTGCTCAAATAGGTAGTTTTGACGGGCTCTGATGATGATCTTGTCATCAATGTCAGTCACATTTTGCACAAACTTCACATTATATCTGAAGTACTTCTGGAGAATACGTCTATTAATATCAATAGAGACATAGTTTCTAGCGTGGCCCATATGACTCGAGTCGTAAACTGTTGGGCCACATGAGTACCAGGTCACTTCATCTGAATCCAATGGGACAAATGGCTCCTTCGTTCTTGTCAACGAGTTGTAGAGCTTAAGCACAGGTTTCTCCTGTGTTTGAACTGGTCTGTGCCATTCTGGCTGTACGACTTTTCCCTTGTTCACTGTAGCCATGGTACGTTTCCAAAGGCTTCTCAACATACAGTTTTTGTCCTTTGTTTCGGAGAGTCGTTGTTTCTGGGATTGAACGTCTCGATGACTTGTCCGCCGCTTGGGGCATCAAAAATTCGCGAAAATGTACACTGGCTACAAACCAGAGCTGAATGGCTAGATTCGTGTGAGATGGTTAAGCAATTGCAAAAGTATGAAGCGACTCGGTTGGCAGTGATTGAAGGCTGTTGTGCAGCGATGTGAGTGAGGAATGAGTGTATAATGGCGATATTCGATTACTAACAATGGCTACAGGTCCTCAATTTATAAAGTGTGTTGTATTCTGGGAGTAGCTACGTGACATACATACTAACTTCAACAGCTCGCCATCGCAGGTGTGAGATCGTTCGACTCGAGAGAGGCGGAGACAATCGAGTTTGGAAAGCCCCTAACGCTAATTGTGGGCCCCAATGGTACAGGTAAAACGGTAAGTGTGCTTCTTCTCTCCACTAACAAAGGTTTCGAGACTAACATCGATAGACTATAATCGAATGTCTTCGGTACGCTACGACAGGTGCTCTCCCACCTAATAGTAAAGGTGGCGCCTTCGTTCATGATCCAGGGATGTATGGTGAAAGGGAAGTCAAAGCTGAAGTCAAACTGGCATTCCAATCCCTTTCCGGTAACTCGATGGTATCTACCAGAACTATGCAAGTGATTGCCAAGAAGACCGGAAACTCATTTAAATCGCTGGAGGGACAATTGCTACAATTGAACAGGGGCGAGAGAACAACTATCAGTACCAAGTGTGCTGAACTTGAGAGTCTTGTTCCTAGAAACTTGGGTACTCCACGTCCGATTTTGGACTATGTGATATTTTGTCACCAAGAGGACAGCTTATGGCCCTTATCAGAGCCTGCAAACTTGAAGAAGAGATTTGATGAGATATTTGAAGCACTCAAGTTTACAAAGGCGCTGGATAATTTGAAATTAATCAAGAAGGATATGGCTGTGGAAATAAAACTTCTAGACCAATCAGTCAAGCATCTGAAGCAGGATAAAGAGAGAGCAGACAGAACAAGAGATCGCCTTGCAAAAAATAAGGCTAACATCCAAAGCTATGAAGATACAACTGCACTATTAGAAGCTGAGATCGCTGAGGTGACCAAAGAAACAGATTCTCTATTCAAATCAAACCAAGCTTTCCAAGAAACTATTTCGAAGCTTGATACCTTCAGAAACGATCAAAGATCGATCAATGCGCAGCTATCAAGACTTCAAGACTCTTGTAACCTACTGGCAGATTCTGATGAGGACTTGAAGTACAAACTTGCGAATTTTCAATCACTTATGGAAGAATCTGCAAAGAGAGTTGAGGAGTTCAAGATCAAAAGTAAGGACATTCAGAAGGATCTCTCTGACTCCAGACAACAACAGAATATCTTGCTTAGACGTGAAGGTGAGCTGAAAGCTCAAGAAAACAAGATGCAAGGGGATATGGCGATGAGAAAGCATGTCATCGAAGAAGCCCTTGGTCAAACGCAGTCTGATTTATCAGAGCAGGGATATGCTGAATTTGAGCAGGAACTCTCTAGAATTGTAGAGCAGAAGCACCGTGCTTTACAGGAATTTCAAACAACTGCTACCTATGATGAATCCGCTCTTTCAAGTCAATTGGATGAGATTAAGAACTCACAGCTTAAAGAGTTACAGCATAAGCAATATACTACAACAGACCGAACTGATTTAGAGTCTCAGATCAAGGCAATACAGTGTAAGATCAATAACTTGGGTCTTAGTGAAGGAAATCTGGAATATGAAAAGTCTGCACTCGAAGACCTAGAGACCAAATTTAATACATTCAAAGCTAACAGATTCATCGAAAAGGCCATCCAATATGTGAAGACAAAGAATAATGAAATCACCTCTCTGGAAACAGAGATTGAAGAAATCTCTCGAAATATTAATAATGCTCACCAACAATCAGACGTCCATGCTAAAATATCATTTATGCAGGATGAACTAAAGTTTAAGGATAAGGCATTTCAGAAAATTCTGGATACCAATATTGAGAATCTGACGGCTAATGAGATCAATATCGAGAAACCTTTGGATTCATACAACAGAAAGCTTCAGAAACTGAAGATGTCTTTTATAGAGGAGGATACAAAGCTCAAAGAGCTCGAGCGTCAGAACGGCCAGCTTGAAAGTGTGGTCACTTATAAGAAAGACACATTGTCTCAGTTGCAACTTTCAATTTCATCAGCCTATGCCCATTTCAAGGAACAACTAGGTGACGAAGTTGTTGAGGAATACGAAGATATTGTTTTGAATGCTCAAGAGGATTATAAGGTCGCCCTGGAGAACCTGAAAATGAGAACAACAACACTGCAATTTAACAAAAAGGCGTTGGAGGTAGCGCAAGAACAGAAGTGCTGTTACCTTTGCTCCAGAAAGTTTGAACAGAAGCCAGTTCTAGAGGCATTCATCGATGACCTAAAGCGAAAGGCTGATGTCCAATTTGATAAAGAACTCCAAGCACAGGTTAGCGAGGCAAAGACGTACATGGAAAGCGTGAGAAGTGTAGCCTCTGATGTTGAAAAGATTCTCAGCACGAAGGACGAGGTCAAGGACCTCGAACAACTGATTGCTACAAATACTGAATCTCTGGCTGAAGTACAATCTTCTCTAGAATTGCAGAGGGAGACTACGGGTACTATCTCAGCTAAAATTGCAAACTTAGAATCGCTGAGGAATAGTGTCAACGAAATCAATAGGCTCCAAGATGATATCACGAGCATCAAGTCACAACTTGAAACAAGAATGCAGGAGTTGAGCAATTATGGACTGTCTGCCAAGAATCTTGAAGATTTACAAAGCTCTCATCATGAGCTGACATCATCACTCAAAAGTCTTCGTAGTGAGGTACTTTTGTTACAAGAGGAGAAAGACAAAAAACAGAGAGAATTCACCATTCTTGAAGGTAATATTAAGGACAAAAGACTGATAATCAGTAATCTTGAGAAATCTCTGGTTGAGAGGGAGAACTTAACTAGGTCTATTCAGGACCGCACCCAGAAGATAAAAAACCTGAACGAAAGTATTGAAAAATCCTCTACAGTTCTGGAACAACTCAAAACTGAAGAAGATGGTTTAGTGAAACAATTAAATGAATTGAAGGATCAGCACGCTCACCAGATCAATGTTCTTCAACAAGAATTTGAAGTGGCCAATGGTATCTTTTCGAAATTTCAAGCTTTGAATAGGAGCGCAAATGAATATTTCGAAAACATTGAAGGAGAGCTCCATTCACTTCGCGCTAGGTTGAAAGAGGTTGAGTCAAATATTACATCACAGGAAGCTGCAATAGAAGAAGTCACTGACACGATCAATTCGGAGGAGCTTCGCCTTGCGAATGCTGGTAATGAAGAGAGGATACTTCGCACAAACATGGATATTAGGCAACTTCAAGAAAGGCTAATTTTCTTGGAACGAGAGATCAGAGAGCTGGAACTACAAAATGCTGAAGCGGAACGCGAGAAGTATCAAGAGCGCGCTAATAAACTGAGAGAACAGCATACCAATCTAGCATCTGAGCTTGCTGGAAAACGAGGGGAAATACGTCAGATTGACGATCAGATAAAGCAGTTGCAGCATGAACTTGATACCGATTTCAAAGATGTGGAGAAGAACTACCGAGAAGAATGGACAAAGCTCCAAACAAGGACAGTCGTATCGGATGATCTGGTCACGTATACTAAGGCACTCGATAATGCTATCATGAGTTATCACTCATTGAAGATGAGAGAGATCAATCGTATTATCGATGAGCTCTGGAAGAGTACTTATAGCGGTACAGATGTTGACACAATCAAGATTAAGAGTGATCCAAGCACTGGTAAGGGTAACAGATCTTACAACTACCGAGTTGTGATGTATAAACAAGACGCTGAGTTGGACATGAGAGGCCGCTGTTCCGCTGGACAGAAGGTGTTGGCATGTATCATCATCAGATTGGCATTGAGTGAATGTTTTGGTACCAACTGTGGTGTTATTGCCCTGGATGAACCAACTACTAACTTGGATTCTGATAATATTGAATCGTTGGCACATTCTTTAGGTCGTATCATTGAGATGAGGCGGAGTCAGAAGAATTTTCAATTGATTGTCATTACGCATGATGAAAAATTCTTGCATAGTATGGGTGCTGCGAAATATGCTGATCATTTCTTCCAACTGAGAAGAGATGAAAGTCAAAATTCCCGTATTGAACTTGTTGATATTGCCAAAGTTGCGGTTTAGAAGCTCTTTTATGAGCAAAGGAGATTATGATCCACTTTTGCTCTATATTCTATTTGTCGCTGTGCAATATCCATTGCTATCTCATACTTCGCTTGTAGTAGTGACTCTAATTTTCGATTTGGTGATGATTGATAGGCTTCACCTTCCTTATTGAACATTGAAATCACATCCAACAGAGGAATGGAATTGGCACCCGAGAATGCGAGATATGCAGAACTAATCACACCGGTACGATTCGGATCAGATGCGCTCACTTCAATAGCAAGACTAGTGATAAGCGAAAGAAGCTCAATCAATCTCTTATTTTTGGCTTGGCTTACGCATATGACAATTCTGTTAATGTTTGGTTTTCCTATAACCTCTATGACTTGTTTTGTTTGGAAGGCAAGGAATTCAAGTATACACACATACTTTAACACAAGATCATTAATTGAAATGTCAGTGGACTCACCAATGAATACACCACGCATCGATGAGTCTCCATAGGGTGTTCTATTTCCGGAGAGTTCTCCGTAGAGAAACATGTGCCTCGTGAGGTAATGTATATTGTTACCGGTTCTATCCTCCATGGCAATGATCACCTTTTCTAAGGAGTCAAAGACATTGGCACCCAATTTTTCCAATTCCTTGTATGCAGGATGTGTTTCAAAAAAATGCTCTATCAGCTTTCCCGTGGTCGAATGGCCTTCAGTGGAGACAAACATGTCGTCAAAGATCCCGGCAAAAGGACCCCACATTCCCTTAATAGGAGTCTGAATTTCATGTAGAAACATGTAACAGGTGGATGTAACCGCGACCAAAGTCAAAGTATTCTTGATCTCTTTACCACATGAACCGACCCAACTTCCATATGAGTCAATAACACCTTGAACTATTGTTACACCCTCACTTTGGGCAAGAGGAGCTCCAGCAAAAGGTATCTCAGAGAAGTCAGATATTCCAAGAGATTGGAATGAGTCCATGTATCCAAAGTTTCTCATGGTTAATTGATTTAGTCCAATTCTTTCAAGGAATGATCTGGACCAGCCCTTAACTTCACCGTCCCAGCCAACAGAGCTATGCGTTTTGACAACTCGAATCTCTTCCAGCGGTATACACTTATACAGCTGTGCCAGTTTGAATGAGAAATAATCGCTCATATCAAAGAACACGACATCTGAAATGTCTTTCGGTGGGGTGTGCTCAGCCATGTACCTCACTTTCACAATAGCCATCTCCTCGATAAACGCACCACCCATATAATCCTTCACAGGGTCATTCTCCAGGGCATCATTTATACTCAAGGTTTCCTTTCCAGATCGAGAATCCATCCAGAAGATGATGTTCTGATTAGCACCACCAGAGAGGTTAGCTGGATATGGCAATAGCTGATCACCTTCCCTTATCATGACCACGACTGAGCACGTTGCACTTACGCCAACGCTGGCGATTCTACCCACCAAAATTCACTTCTTCAGAAACAGAATGCAGGCAGTGCCTCAAAGAGAGCCAGATATCTTCTGAGCTCTGTGTGACACAAACTTGTGATTCTCTTCGTTGGTATTGTATTCGATGGGCTGCTCTGCCACAGCGATCAGATCACCCTCATCATTGATTGCGCCAACTCGCACTGAAGAGGAACCAATGTCCACACCGACATACAAGAACGGTAGCTCCTGTGCTTCTGTCTTACTCATACGGGGCCACTGATGAGAACATCAGCGAGTACTTCTTCCGAATTGCTGATTTTTGAGGGAGCTTCCGTTCTCATTTCTTTGTGTCTGCAAAAAAATGAGGCGGCTTTCGGCAAATGCGCTATATTGTGTCTCACGCAAGGGAAATGGGGGCCCAATCTTACCATTATAAACAACACCAGGTGTAACCTGAACGACCAACAACAAAGCAATAACTACCACCGCAATGAGTTATCAAGGCGACGAAGTTTACCCTGTACTACTCTCGGATGATGAGGCTGGCAGCGAGGTCTCACTACAGCAGGCATCATCGATCATTGGGGGTGATGGTGTGCTACACCGTGACGACGTGAACGCCGAAGAGAACGTAACGCAGCATCAACTGGATAACAAGTCGTTTAAAAATGAAAGCAAAGTGTTCGCTTTCAGTCTGCCCTTTGGAGGAAAGCCGCTATTGCATCTTCCGTCGATAAAACAGTTGACCGGCTCATTACCCATCATAGGCACTAACGATGCTTCCGAGGATGATTTGAACAGGGACGAAATTCGTCAGAAGTTGAGAAGACAACAGACAACCACCACCGAAGAAGAAGCATACCTCTTCAGAAAGAGTCATGGTATTGATAGCTCCAGATTAAGAGCGATGAAAAGAGCCCTCACTCCCAGTATTACCATACCGTCGCTTGGCGACGAGAAGAAGAAGTTTGAATCTTCGGTATGGGACGAATTGGAAGGCGAGGTTGTAATACTGGGAGGCTATAGAGGAAGCATTCTACGTGATACCAAAACGAAGAAACGCGTGTGGATTCCAATCCGTGCAGGTTTCAACATCAGAAAGATCAACTTGTTGATCGGTCCAAAGGCCGAAGACGAGGAGAAGACACAACAGGAAATATTTTCTGACGATATGATGACCCACCTTGGACCCGTGGATATTTCTAAGAAGCTGAAACAAAAGCTGCAAAATGGAAAGACAAAGGTTCACACATTTGGTTACGATTGGAGATTATCATCGGAGATCAACTCGAAGAAGTTATTTCAGTTCCTTTCATCATTAGAGTGTAACCAACCCGGTTCAAAGAAAAAGGGAGCCATTGTCATTGCGCATTCTATGGGTGGCTTGGTGGCACATCATGCAATGCAACAGGATCCTTCGGTATTCAGAGGTTTGCTCTACGTGGGCGTCCCTGCCATGTGCCCAAACATCCTTGGACCTTTACGATTTGGCGATAATGTGCTATTCAGCAGTAAAATCCTTACGGCTGAAGCAAATTTCTTCATGAGATCAAGCTTTGTGTTCCTTCCCCAAGACGGCCGCTGTTTTATCGATAAGCATACTGATGAACAGTACAACCTGGACTATTTTGATCCACAGACGTGGATTGACTATAATTTATCACCATTAGTCGCTTCGGACAGAGTTGGCGGTAAACACAGTAAGGATGATACTCAAACACCTACTGTAAAGTCGCCAATGTCACCAAGATTTGAAATTAGTGAGATGAAACGTTCCCTGTCGCTGAACAGATCTAGTGACAACCAGGAGACATTCCATGCAACATTTGAAGATTCTGTCAATTACTTGTCTCGCACCTTAGAAAACACGAAGAAGTTCCTAGATGAACTAGAGTATGACCCGGAAAAGAAGTATCCACCCTTAGTGATCGTTTACGGAAATGAAGTGCCCACCGTGAGAGGATGCCGTGTTGATGGTCCCGAAGGCATCAAGCATGGAGATTATGAGGACTTTTACTACGGACCTGGCGATGGTGTTGTGCATCACAAGTGGTTAATGCCAGAACGGAGGGATTTCCCAGTAGTTGCAAAGTTCTCCTCACCTTTGGGACACATATCACTGATGACGGATCTCAATGTGATGGGCGAGGCACTAGGTGCTATTTTATCAGAGGAGAGAACCAGAGATTAGAATTTCTCTTACTGGTGGCTTGTACTTACTTCTATCATATATATGTAACTCTTAAAATGACTATTCATCTTCGTAGTACTGAACTTTGAGCCATAGGCTGCAAGCACTGCATTGGACAAGGATCTCATAACCACCCATCCCATTATCTGTACCGTTGCTTTCCAGATCATTCTCATTCAGGACAAACCCATTCGTTGTTATGCAACGAGGGCAGTCCTTCTTGAAAAGTACATCGTCATTATCGGTCTCTATACATTCAAAGTCGTCTAGCGAGAACACATCAAGGCCCTCACCAGTACTTATAAGCCCGCTTTTCTTGTAGTTTTCTTGAAGTTCATTATCGTATGCTCTCCTGAGTACTTCGTCCGATAAAGTCGAGTATGCAGTCTTCAACTCCACAACTATATTGCTGCTCTTTAACTGTGCCTTTGTCTTATCTGGGTGTGTATTGAGCAGTTTTTCTCTGTAAGCCTTTTTGATTTCAGCCGGTGTCGCAGTATTTGACACTTGTAGGAGCTCATAGTGAGTCTTAGTGTTCAGGTCGGTCATTATGAAGGGTAAAAACAACTATCGTAGCCTTCAAAACTTTAGAGAGAGGACGATGTATTCGAATTCTTCCTATATCAAAAGTTGCAGTTTCCGAGGGTCGCAGTTACTGTATTAGGAGATTTCCGGCTGCCTACCAAAAAGTTTTCAAAAATTTTCAGATCTCATGCGATGCCCTTGAAAGAACACCAAAAATCAACGATCAAAATATGGTGCAAGAGAAGAGAAAGAGGGACGAACGTGTGGATCTAAAGGTTATTAATTACTCGGAAGAGCCATCTGCCGCTGTGGGTGCCTTTTTCAACGGGTTTGTCATCCCAGATGATACGCAGTTTGACCTCTACAAGAACAAGAAGACTAATGATTTGATATTCCATGGTGAAAATGAGAGATTGGAATATGATGGCTCAGTATGCGAGGATGATTCCAGTGACTATGCGCTGGTGATGTACGACCCAGTGAAGAAGTCAGTCGAACTGTTCAAAGCCCCAGTGCTTTTAGGTACTGTCACTTCAAAGGCTCACAAGATGCTCAGAGGTCCAGCTGTTAAGCAGAACAATGTGCGCTTGAACATTCAAAGAAATGCTCTTGGTGAGGCTTTTGGTACCAAAAAAGCTAAGAAAGCCATCTCAGACTTGGAGAGAAACAGAATCGACGCTGAGAAGTTGGTGGACTCACAAGCTGACATCATTGACTCTGTCAAGACCAACACCGTGACACTCCCAACCAGACAGGAGCTTACTGAGACCGTACTCAACGATAGACCAACACCAATTGCCGATGTTGATGCTAGAGCTGTTGAGGATATTTACCCAATCTACAATATCATACCGAAGAGGGAATTACATTTTATTCGTGCTGGTCCTATACTCAAAGAGACCGAGATCAAGCAAAGACTCGAGCTCATGCCATATCAAGAATCCCCATTCATTCAGCAGCAGCTCGCTACTATCACGGACGAATCTCAGTTGCAGAAGTTGCAGCTTATTTACTATGCGTCGTTACTCATGGGTGTTTACCAAAACAGACGCATTTCCAACAAGAGTGCGCTTTCTTCGCAGTTGAACAATCCTCCAGAGCTGCTTATTGACGGAATCCTCGAGAGATTTGCCATTTCTAGAGCTGGCCAATTTGGTCGTTCCAAGGACAGAGGTTACACTATTGATCCACACCATGAGGATAAACTCTTGTGTTATTTGCTTACCACTATTTTCCACATCAATGGTTTCCTCATTGAGGTTAGCCCACTGGCCCAAGAATTGTCTTTGAAACCATCGAGGCTGATTGGCCTCTTCAGGGCTTTGGGTGCTGTGGTGAAGAGTGCCACCGTTGCCGAGGCTGAGGCTTTCGGTATTCCAAAGGCTGCTGCTTCTTCCTATAAGATTGCTTCCTTGAAGGTTCCTTTTAAAATGCCTCAGATGACCAGAAGAGGTAGAAAGACCTAATGAAGTGTTATTGCATCCATAATAATAAATAAAAAAAAAAAAAAATAAAATGATGATTGTGAATTGCCAGATCTCAGTGCCCGTAGAATGTTTTGCGAAAAAGTTTTGAAAACCTGATATTTAGCCTCGCTAGAAGACGACAATGACCTCTGAGGCACCAAACAAAAGCATGAGAGAAGAAGAACAATTGTGAGCATGATTTCAGTGTTACAATAAGTCACCTACTAACGTTTTATCATAGTAAGATCGTTGAGCATGCCCTGAGGGGCCTTGCGGAAGTCGAAGAAGAAATGGAGCACGCAGAACGTGCAGCTGGTCAGTCTATCAACCATTATTACCAACACCATGTAAGATACTAACAACACGGCAGAGATTTCTCGTTTGAAGAGAGTTGGTCAGATATATGCAAAAAGACGTGAATACACGAAGGATATCGAGAAGTTTTGGCACGTTGTCCTTTCTCAACACCCAGAGTTTGCGGAGTACATCAGACCCCAGGATTTTAAGTACTTGGAGTTGATCAAGGATATTTATGTCACTTGGGATGTTGCTGAAACTGAAACTAATTCAGCGGATCCTGCCAACTTCAGCATAACCTTCGATTTTGAAGCATCTGATGATGATGACTTTCCAGCACAGGTTGTGACAAAAAAGTTCCAATTAGAAGCTATCGATGCGGAGGAACTGCAGAAAAGAGCGGAGAAGAAAAGAGATTCACTTAGTGATGATGAAGATGACTTTCCAGATGAAAAGGAGAGACTGGTGTCAGAGAGCGTCGAGATTATTTGGCCAAAGTCTTACGATTCGATTAACCCATCAAAGATCACAGATAAGAAATCCTCAATGGGTAAAAAGAACTACAGAACCGGTATGAAGTCATTCTTTGGCTGGTTCCGTTGGACAGGTAGAAAGCCTGGAAAAGAATTCCCAACTGGTGATGAGTTTGCGAGATTGTTCGCCGATGAATTATTCCCACAGGCCGTGATGTATTATACAGAGGCTCAAAGAGATGGTTTAGAGGAAGAGGCTGATTCTGATGCAAGTGAACCGCTGGATCTAAGTGATAAGGATGCTGAGGCTGTTCCAAAGGGTGTGAAGCGTAAGCACTCAGTTGAGTAACATATATCGTCTATACTGTTACGTCCAGCGGATCTCCTTGGGGTTACTCACCTTCCAGAGCATAGCGGTCAATTGGAACTCTAGGCTCCGGTCGAGGCCCCACTACATAACAGGGCCCTCGCTCACTTTCTCTACGTAGATCATACTCGATACAAAGAATGAGCCAATCTTAGATAGAGAACCCAGGGTAGACGTTACACCCGATGTAACATAAAAAATAGAGTACACAAACAAAAATGGCTAGTACATCAACAAAACGATTATAAAGTATCAATGTACCTATATATATATATATATATATATATATATATGTATATATTAGAACGATGTTTTATTTCATATATAACGATAAAGCTGTATGCATATAGCAACTATCACGTGCAGCTATTACTATCAAGGGCCGCAAGAATATTATGTCAGCAGTCGCAGCTGAACCTTAGTGTTGATGTTCGTTTCATATGGTTGGTTTCACTTGGTCTGTTGATTTTGTGAGGTTTGCTTCATACCTAGGTATATCCTATAGATTATTCTGGATGGAAGTTTTAGACGGTGCTCGCTTTCTATTCTATAGGCACCAGTCTCAAGTTTTAAGGTAGTCATCATTATCCACTCAAAATACTATTGGACCTTCACCGAGTTTGCACTCTCAAAGATGACTTCATTCAAAGATTGTTACCCGGATGGATTTGCACGATAGCCATAGGCTTACCTAACGGCGCGTTCGTTTATCATGGCTTAAGTTCATAATTAATACACTCTCATTCATTGATATTTTGGTAAGTTGCAACACCTATTTAAACTAGGCTTATGTTTTTCTGTCGCGAAAGTAAATCTGAAACATCCCAGAAATAAGAATTACATAACTGTTTGATGCTTTCAATCCAAGAACTTGCATCCACAATCAAGAAACTTAATAGCTTCCTCTTGATTATTGAAAATGGATCCCTCTTCAATTCAAGGAAAATGCTCCATCACAGCCTTACTCGCAGAGGGGGGGCCGAGAAAAAGAGATCCCAAAAAACTACTGGAAGAGTATGAAGGATATGATTGATGTACTGTCCCACTGAACAAAGTACTAAGTAATGATACAGTATACAAGATGTCAAGGCCACCCTAATTCGAGTGCTGGAATTATTTGAAACCGTTCCGAATTTGGAGTATGGAGTGCTGAACGAGGAAATCTCCTTAGCCCTAGATGTATGTTCAATTTCTACCAGTTCTGCCAATTGACTACTAATCGCCTTTCTCTAGAGTTTTGGTGAAATACAGATGCAAGAACCTGATTTGATTAAGCAAAACATTCAGCCTTTCATGGAATTGGGATCTTTGGCTCAAAAAGCACACTTGTTGTTGGATGAGGCTAAATATCTTAGCGACCAGAGTAAGGAATTCTTTGCCACAATTAACAAAGGCCCAGATGCTCTTCTATTTAATGTTGTCACTCAAGAAATGATGAGCAAGAATGGAACAATCGTTGGGAAACGCAAGAGGCTTGAGAGAACGAAGGTTGCAATTTTGGAGAGGTGGTAGGTTTATCGTTTTACTCCTGAAAATTAGTATTAACACCAGAGCAGGTATCGAAATCACTTCGACAAGCCCTATTTGAGTGATTCGACTCTTCTATCGTTGATAAGAGACACTGGTCTCTCAAAAATTCAAATTAGGAACTGGTCAGTATCGATGTTATTGTTGAAATTGGTTCTAAACTAACATTAGACCTAAGGATATCGAATAGGAGGTAAGTGCTTTTTTACATGGCCATAGAATCTACTAACTAATTTTCTCAGGAGGAAAGAGCGTGGAGGAATGGTGTCTGATGAGTTGACCGACCTCCTGATCGAGCACTCACCCTGATAATAAGGCCAAATTGAGAGACACATGTTCCTTGAAAGGAGTTTTGGCTTGCGGATCATCATCATCCATCGACTCTCTGCAGCTAATGATCTTTGTCACTTGTTTTTTTTCTTTCTTGAAGGTATTGTGTACAAATCCAGTCTTTTTGACCATTTCTTTGGAATTTTTGGGGATGGTGATGAAGCGACATCCATCAACGGACTGATTATTGCTAAAAACAGATCGAATGAGCTACAGTTGATTAGCTAATTGATTTTATAAAAAAGATAATTATTTAAATGTGCTTTCACTGTCAACACTCACCGTATGACTGCTTGTAAAACAAGACTGACACCGTAACCTGGTCCTATATTTTAGCAATTGGTCTCGAATTCTAAAATTCTTCAAGACGCTTGAGTAATACTGATTTGATTTCAAGAACTCAGGGACTCAAATAAACAGTATTTGCTAGGATAGCCCGAGAAGAAATTCCGCTTGAAGCTATATGCATGCAGCTCATACAGTTTTGTTTGATAGTGTTGAAGAAAATTATAGAAGACTTAAATTATGGATCTCACAATTATTACTTGAGAGAGAGACAAATAATGTCCGACACTCTTTAATCGAGAACTTATAATGTAGGTAGAGATCAAGTCCTTTGAATTTGGTGGTGCGTGGCCAGATCAATTATGTGAGATTTTGGGGCTACGCATTGGCCATGCATGCATGGGTGGAAGATTCATGAAACTTTTTTTTTTGGATATGGATGTTTTACAATGAAACAGACCCAATCTCAGAATGGACAGTACAATGTATTGAATAATTTCAACCGACGAAGAAACTTGAGATCAGTCGAGTAATAAATTGGATATTGAATCTCCTTCAGCAACTGAAGCATCAATATTTCTCAACGTATCAGCGCCGTCAGATTTATCATACATAACTAGGGACGTATAACCAAAGGCGTGAAGTTGGTGTTGCAATATGGCAGTGAATAATAAGGAAAGCAATGCAAAAGCAGCTGGATTGGTGGTTCAAAAGTTCAGGGTAACTCCCGGTGCTTCTCTGAGCCGCAATGAGACATTTATGGCGCACAATATCAAGAAGGCTAAGCCTCAGCTCTCCAAAAAGGTAACAAAGCGCCATTCAGATAACACAAATATTGCGCCATTTTCTGTCACACCTCTTCCAGATGTTCCGTTGATTCCCATATTTCTTCAAGATATTTTAAATCGACTGAGATCTCACCAGTCTCCTCTCAATACCCGCCCACCAAGAGCCAAAAGGATCAAGAAAGCTGAGCGTATAAAGAAGGCTATGTCTGAAACTTTTACTGGAAATGAGTATGTGAAGCACAAAACGTCACTCAACGGATTTATGGCGTTAAGAGCATTTTATTCACAGCAAATAAGCACGTCTGCATCACAGAGAGAATTATCTAGTGCTCTAGCAAAGGTCTGGTCCGAAGATGAGAACTTCCAGAAAATCTGGACAAGATATGCTGCCGAATACAACGCACAAGCGCGTCATAAACCGAATATTTCGTTTGTTCAATGGCTTTTAAGGACAAAGAAAGGCCAGACAGGCGAGAGGAATTCTTGGAGTCGGCCGCCAGTGGCTAACCCTATACCTGCTCCCCTAATCGATCATTTTCCACCCAGTCGCATTGTTGACGTTATTCAGTCAGATCTTCCAGACAAGGGAATTTTGTCCATGGGGAATATCAATTTCGAACATTTGATAGATCACAAAGTCATTGATATGATTATAGACCCTGCCGTGAGGGACTTGGAATCTAGCTGCGAGTAGGTTTCTCAAAACCTCTTATTTTAATCGTTCCCTTGTTTCTAATGGTGTATGAAAGACAACTTAATGAATGTATACGGACATAAAATTTTGATAGAAGTTGGATCACTCTTCATCGCTATCACCATCCCTGTAGCCATATTTTCTAATCTCACCCAGCCTCTTTCTCGCAACATTCAAGGCATTCTCCAGTTTGAGAATCTCAACCTGCTGCTCCATCTCCATGGTCTTGTTCTCATGATTTGTCATTCTTGAGTAATCAATATCTCCAGCATCGTCGTTTGTTCTCTGGTTCAAGATATCCTGGACTTGTTTCACCAATGTTCTACAAGCAGAAGTCACAGATTTGGATGCATCCTCGAGCTTGTCCTGCGTCTTTGACATGAATGTAGCCTTCACTCTAGATGCAGCAACCAATTGAGCTGTGGAAGCAGCAACTTCGTTGGATGCAACGATCAGTTCCTCGTGTGTATTTTTGCCTTTCAAGACACCATCCGCTGTCTCAATAAGAATCTTTGTAGAAGCAGCCACTGCTTTTGCAGCGGAAATCAAACCTTCCGTCCATCTGTTGTGTTTTTTGTAGAACTGGGCTCTAGTACCTGAACCTTTGTTCTGCGAAACAATCTCATTTTGAGTGTCAATTGCGGCGTTGATCAAGAGCGAGATCGCATTGGTAACAGCAGCAGCAGCAGCGAGAATAGCCTTGTTGATGTCAAAGTCCATTTTAGATACAGATGGATCCTGTGGTTGGCTCAACATCAAAGTCAATTGAGAAGCAGCGGCAGATATTGCCTTTGCCGCATTTCCTAGCTCGGAATCAACAACTTCGCCCAAATCACCCGAGATATTCTTTAAGGAGGATCTTGGTGCGAGTCCATCAGCTAGTTCAGTTAGAATATGGAGTTTTTCCTGAACGTTGAAGTTACCGTTGATGACAACATCAGTCTTCTCCTCATCAGAGCCTTCCAAGACATCGGACAGCAAGGAAATCAAAAAATCTTCAGACTCCTCTGCAGTAGATCTCGCAGCTTTTACTAACTCATCAGAATCAGCATCGGTCTTTGCAAGTCTAACAATACCTTTGACATTCATGAGGACATCCCCGATAGCACTCGTAAACTCATTCATAGATCTAATGATCTCAGAATGATCACCATTTGGGCCATCTGCAATGAAATCGTTAAACGAGTTGGAAAAATCAGTCGCAGATGAAGACGCCTTCTCAATGACGGAGAGCAAGTACTCTGGTGATGAGTTCTGGTTACCAGTTTGCATTGGAGAATCCAACTCGTACAGAGCATCCTGGATACGTTTGATACCAGAGGCCAAGATTGCATCCACAAGAGAAGTCAACTTAACAAGGTGGTCTATCAGAACGTTGTCAATCTGTTCATTAATTGCTTCATCGTTAGAGTTCTGAGCAGCAGCAAGCTCTTCTAGAGCATCATCCATAGCCTGCTGCATGATTTCAAGTTCCTCCTCCTTCTCTTTAAGTTTCTGTTCCAATGATGGGTCGAATGAACGACTTTGTTGCTCCAGGTTAAACTTGAGTTCATCAATCTCCTTCTTATGTTGGGCAAACACAGAGGACAAATTGGAGGATTGAGATCTTTCAGAGTCATCCAACTTCAAAGTCAAGTCTCTAATCTGTAGTTCTAGCTTATCAATCTCATTGTCTTTACCGCCTTTCAGCTTTTCAAGTTCTAGTCTAGCTCTGTCACGCTCTCTAATAAGACCAGCAAGCTCGACATTCTTAGACTTTAAGTCCTTCTCCAATCTCTCGCGGCGTTCGATGGCCTCTTGTGCAGAGGCAGCCTTTTGCTGCAATTTCTTGAACTTGTTCAAGAGGTTCAAGTGTTCCTGTCTCAATTGAGAGTATAATTTGGCCAAGGAGTCGTATTTGTTTTTCCACAAGTTCAACTGTTCTTGCAAATTGTTGATCAACTCATCCTTTGATCCGATTTGCTGAGTAGCAGACTGGGCAGTAGTGGCAATCTCCTGTTCCAGAGCCTTAACCCTCTCGTCATATTGCTGCAGCAAGAGCTGGTCATGCTCGTACTGCTGTCTCATCGTCAACAGATCACGCTCCAATTCTGCAACGCGACCTTCAGCTTGGTTTTGCAACTGTTGTCTCATGAATTGCTCTTGCGCCAACCTCTGTTGCTCCGCCTGTTCTCTCTGCTGCTGCTCAAAAAGTTGTCTCTGCTGTTCAGCTTGCTGCTGTTGTTGAAGGGCCTGTTGAGCTCTTTCGTTGGCAATACGCGCCTGTTCAGCTTCATAAACGTTCTGTTGAGTATTCCAAAAATCAACACCAGTTGGTTGCGTTGGAATTGGCTGTTGGAACTGTGCCATAGTTGGCTGTTCGCTGATTGGCTCTGGAGTTGGGGGTTGTGCATCGACTGTTTGACGAGATTGTGGTCTGTTCCCATCGTCATCGTCATCGTCATCGTCCTTTACAAACAGGTCAGGTGGTGATTCTGGCAATCTTGGAATGGTGATCAACGAGGTTAGATAACGCATGGAGGAGCAGTCTGCATAGAATTCGAACAATCTGGCGTGCTGAGAATCATAACGTTGCCTCAATGGCTCCAATGCATCATCTGAACCTGTTGAACGATGAATAGCCCTCAGCATCGAAGTGATAAACTTGTAAATACCATAAGATTCGGCAACCAATGGCACCAATGCAGAAATCTTGCACTCAGAGTTTCTGTCGTGGGAGATAGAGGCAAAGATAATTCTCTGGAAATCATCCAGGCTATCCTGCAATGCCATTAAATCCAAAATCGCTTCGTAGCCTTCATCAGGGTTTTGAACCGTAACCAAGGAGATGTACTCCTCGTACTCAAAAGTACCGTTAAAGCCTCTGTGGTTCTTATGGAAATACAGCTTTCTGAGCAAATAGTGTACGTACTCTCTGATCAATCTTCCATAGCCCTTGAATCCGTCACCGTGCACAGATCTTCCCAAACTATCTAGCCAATCGGTATTTCTCAAGGCCTCATTAAGGGCAGACTGATGTCCTTCTTGCAACACCTTATGGATCGTAATTAGCGCCTTGAACAGTTGTACCTCATCACCTTGGATAGGCAACGTTTTCAACTGGTGGAAAAACGCGCGGCCAGACTTATGGTCCCAGGTGTAGACTATACACGCTCTGACGTGTTTTCTCTTTGGGGCAGTTTCATCCACAGAAGTAGCTTTCCTAATACTAGTGGCCAATTCTGTGTCTGACACCGTTTTCGACATTCTGTAGGGTTTTTTTTTTGTTCTGGGTTGGACTCTAGTTAGTATTGGGTATATAGGGGTGTTTAAAGTGGCTGGAAAATTGAAAGTTGTTGATAATAACACATCTCTCGAATCCCTTCAAAGGGGTAAGGGAAAGGAGAGAGACACAATTGACAAAAAGCCAGACATCTATCAATCTCAATTGAATAACAGAAGTATCAAAGAAAGGACTTTATAGATAGAGAACTCACTTATTTCTATTTTATACTTTTATGTTGTTGTTGTTGTTGTTGTTGTCGTTGTCGTCGTTGTCCTCCTCCTCCTCGTCTGGTTTGATTAATCTTTCACGAAATCAGTTTTCGTACCCTTTTATTATATCACAAAAGGGC